>JAGFPH010015054.1:0-22064 GCA_018207615.1 Philaenus spumarius | reverse complement strand
GGGTTGGCGTGAGAAGCACGCAGTGCATTGTGTATTGAAAATTCTCCTAATACGGAGGTTGGCGTGAGAAGCACGCAGTGCATTGTGTACTGAAAATACTCCCAATACGGGGGTTGGCGTGCGAAGCACGCAATGCTTTGTGTATTGAAAATACTCCCAATACGGGGGTTGGCGTGAGAAGCTCGCAGTGCATTGTGTATTGAAAATACTCTTAATACGGGGGTTGGCGTGAGAAGCACGCAATGCTCTGTGTATTAAAAATACTCCCAATACGGGGGTTGGCGTGCGAAGAACCCAATGCTCTGTGTATTGAAAATACTCCCAATACGGGGGTTGGCGTGCAATGCACTGTGCGTTGGCCGCTTCTCATAGTGTTCAGTGTCAAGCTCACATGTTCGTCCTTAGCAGTGAACGTGTTAAAAGGGTTTAAATTCAAATCCCCGGTCCTGACCTGACCCCCCCCCCACCGAAAAGTTTTCCTGGCTTCGGCCTTGTTTGATTGTAGTGTCCATATTCTTCAATCAATCCTGGTGCTAATTAACATGTGCAAATAGTTGAATAGTTTTTGATCATATGTATAGTAAAACTAAGTGTATAAATGATTATTTAATTTCAAGGGTAGTTATCCCATGTCATCCTTTTGACTCGAGTAATCGAATTGAAAATGGTTTTTTATATCACTGCAATGCACACAGTTTGAGTTTTGTATCTTGAAGGACGTTAGTTCAATTTATACTTATTGTATAGGGGTAGCAACCCCATTTTATCCCCTAATACTGTAGTAATTGTAATGTCTAACACTCATGACATTAATATGGAAAATATATGAAATTTTTAGCAAAATCGGTCGAATAGTTTTTGAGTCTATGGAGGACAAAGAAACATTAATTTTGTTAGTTATATAGAAATAACTTCTACTCAACAAAGTAAATTGTATTAAATATTGCAAGTTTCAAAATAAAAAACACGAAATATCTTAAAAATGAAATCTTTTACTGATTAAAACGATTAATGCTGAATCGGCTATTAAAATCTTACGTACAATGGAAACGCAGACTACAGCTAGAGTCATTTTAAATAATAAACTGAATAAAGTTTTAAATAAAACTGTTGCAAATAAACAACAGTCTCAAAGTCGATATTGACAGACAGTTAACAGCGGGAATTAAAAACAAACTATCTAGGCTACTTCAATTGCAATGTTAACCATAGCGGATAAGAGCAACTCAATGGTCGTACTCGACCAATCAGAATATAATGGTAAGGTTTACAATTTCTTTAAGGACAACGATATTGTTTGTATACCAAAGGATCCAACCTCGACCTACAATAAAACTTTATCTAATAGCAAGACTTTGTTATCTCTTCAAGACATACGTCGGTTAAAGTCCATTAACCATCAAGCTCCTCGATTGAAAGGCCAACCAAAAATACACAAGCCTGATTTACCATTAGACCTTTGGTAAACTTTACAACAGCATCTGGCTATCACACATCGTAATCGCTGGACAAATTAATAAGGCAGCGCTTTTCTGAAATTATTTGTTTTCGTGAATAATTACTTTTCTAGGGACCACGCCCCACTTTTGTAAAATTGTTTTTTGAGGCTCAACGTATTAAGTCAAGCCTGTCCAAAATGTATGTAATTATATATTCATTAAATCACATTAAGACCAATGTAAGTTAAAGATAAGCAGCGCAATACATCATACAGGCTTATGTGTTCCGTCTGTGAGAGCTTTTATATAATTGTGAACGTAGCGCTCCTTAGGGCCAGTCTTCGTACTAACTACGCTTACAATAACAGAGTTCGTTCTGTTGCAGTATTGTTATTTTATAAAAACCCTTAAAATTTTATTTTGTTTTCATTCAATTCAAATTTATTAACAGGAATCAGATTTTTGAAAAAGTCTCAAAATGGCCTACGACGGAAATTCTGATCAATAAAAATTTTAAAGTAAAAATAGAGAAAAAAATAAGAGGGAGGTTTGTGCGTGGCAATACGTTGTTTAACTTCGACGCAATCTTATATCGTCGGCTTAGAATGAAAACCTCGTATCTCAAAAAAACTTTTATCGCATCATTAGGTTGAAAACCTTGTATCTCAACTATTAATAAGCCAATAGGAGGTAATTTACTTTTCTGCTGCTCTCTACTCTCTAGAGAGAAACAAATTGAAATTGGGGGTGCTTTAGACCACACGTTTTAAGTGATAACTTCTATGGCTACGGGGATTTTTAACTACGCCTGTTTGTTAAAATTGTGTACTTATATCGGTTGTTATATATTTAAAGAAATTTAACAATATTATAGGCCTATTTTAAGTACTTTTTATTTCATATTGACAGATCAAATGATTTAGAAGTTGTTAATAATAAAGTGCAGAAATTAATCATCAAATTGTTATACAAAAATGTAGAATGTTTCCGAAGTTAAACAATCTCTTCTTTAAATTTGTATAAACGAATATATTGATGATAAAAGGTTGTTTTTATATACAGTTTATAACCTCAAAGCAAATATTATAACGTATTAGCCTACATACCATTAGTTTTATAATAACTAATATTTAAAAAATCAACTTCACAAGAAATTATAATGATTGAAGTTGTAAACATAACCCCAAAGAATAATCTACTCTGGGTTTTGTTTAAGAATTACAGATGATGGGCGAAATCAGCTGTTATATTATATTAACTAATTATTATGTGTTAATTTGACTGCTATGGTAATGAATGTAAATGTATTAAATATTCCCTCTGCACGCTCTGACTTGTGTCTACGCAAAAAGTTGCGTGACGCGAGATTTCAGAAACATAGTCAAGCGAAAGTGCTCAACGGGCCAATAGAAGTTATCACTTCAAAAAGAAACTACGTATATTGCTAGGAAACAATGTTAAGTGAGGAAACCACGTATAAACTGTGACTTTTGTTATACGTTTTTTGGATTATTTTCAGCAGTTTTAGACAGTTAACCTTTAAGCCCGCTTCACACGTTGCAATTTGGTTGTACAATCTGGGTTGTACAACCAAATTGTACAATCAGATTGCAACGTGTAAACGAGAGATTGTTACAATTAATTGTACGATTGGAAGATTGCAAGACTGGTGAAAATTTTGATCAATCATGCAATCGATTGTACAATGTGACGAGATTGTAAGAACAGGTTGCAACGTGTAAACGGGCTTCCAATCTCCCGTCCAACCAAAACACTCAAAACAGTGACGATCCTTCCCACAATCAGACTGCAGTTGTTTGAAGAGGTGACCATGTTTGTTGCAGGTGAAGAAGACCATGACGGATTCTCGGGAATTCTTAGTAGGATTTATAGAACTTTATCGAAATTTCCCTTGTCTTTGGCAAGTGACTAATAAGGATTATTGTGACAGGTCCAAAAAAGATCTCGCATACGCTTAATTAATTGAAAAGTTCTAAGAGTTTGACCCTACGGCTGATAAGACCGCTGTTACCAAGAAAATCTGTAAATTACGCACAGTATACAGGAAGGAATATACTGTATATTAAGAAGCCAAGGCCGGCACCGCTTGCTCCTGGGTTTCTGTCGTCCCTTTCTCGCTTGTCTCACCAAACAAATTGCGTAAAGCGACCACAACAGCACCTCCTCTATAGTGATCACAAGTCACAACTGAGGTTTACCAAGGAATAATTATAGTTTTTTTACCTTTTTAAGAATAGTTTGAGCAATAAATTGTAGCGTGTGAACAGAAATTCAATCTACAACCAAATTGCATCAATCACTTGGTACAACCACAATTGTAACAATTGATTGTAGCGTGTAAACAGAAATACAACCTAAAATCTGATTGTACAATTTGGTTGTACAACCCAGATTGTACAGCCGAATTGCAACGTGTGAAGCGGGCTTTACACTTACCATCACTAAGTAAGTATAGGCCTACTTACTTTATTTATTTATTTATCTTAAAGTTATAATACTAATCAATATTCCGGAATTTTATCTCTGACACGCAACAACTAGATGTGAAAACCAAGTATAAAGGTTAGAGCAGAAAGTATTAGAACGAAAACCTCGTAATTCACATTATTTTATCAAACGTGATTTGTGGTTAGGATATACTGTAGACCTACACATGTTTAAGAGTATCGATTTACGTGGTTTTCATTGCAAATAGCTACCTTAAACTAAAATTTGTAATTTTCAAGTGAACTTATGGACTCCAAATAACTAGTCCAAAATTAGAATAGCCAAACACTTTAAATTTTGTAGGCCTGTAACAATTTGGCTTGTTAGATTCAACTTTTTTTTATTACAATTTGTTCAAGGCCTACCTATTAACCCTACAAGTTGAACCAAAGACTAATTTCCAAAAAAATACTCCTCCTTTTTCTTAATGTAGACTATATTTATTTAACCAACTAGGTAAAATTGCACACATTAAAGTTGCGTCTCTTCACAATCCTAATAATATAATTGTTTTATTTTCAGAAAACAAGATTATGAGGTTCAGGCGAATCAATTTGCTGCTGGAGCTCAGGAGCTGGCTTTAAAGCAATCATCGAATTCCAATATTCCTAGTAACATAAAACTTATAGTAACTTAGCTATAAACTTACAGGGCCTCGAACACAATATGAACCATCGTTTTAACAGTTCTTTTTCATATTGTAGTGTTACTAGGTTTTTAGGCCGGCCACACACTGCAACAGTCGAGGCGAGTCATTTTGACTAAAGGCGTCTTGAGGGACAGAGAAAGCATAGGCGCTTACGGAGCACCATACACTGCAAGAGACGAGGCGAGGCTAGGCGGAAAGGCGCCTTTAGTCAAAAAGCGAAGCAGACAACAATTAGGCCGGCCACACACTGCAGCAGTCACGGCGAGGCAAGGCAACGTAAGACAAGTCGCTCGAATTGCCTTGTCGCAAAGCGAACACACACAGCAGAAGGCGAGGCAAGTCAAGACACCAAAGTTTTGGCGTGGTTTCACAGTTCAGTACAGAAAGTACAGAGCGGTGGAAGTCGCGTGACTTTGCGCATGCGCGGAACGCTTTGACTAAATGACTTTCGACGAAACATAATTGTTGTCTACTTCGCTTTTTGACTAAAGGCGCCTTTCCGCCTCGCCTCGCCTCGCCTCGTCTCTTGCAGTGTATGGTGCTCCGTAAGCGCCTATGCTTTCTCTGTCGCTCAAGACGCCTTTAGTCAAAATGCCTTGCCTCGCCTCGCCTCGACTGTTGCAGTGTGTGGCCGGCCTTAATGCCGGGTCCACACCAAACCAACAAAACAAAAACTCCAACAAATCAGCAACACAACAAAACTGCAAGTTTTCGAAAACAGGAACTAATTGTCAACTGCTGTCCACATATGAAAACAAAAATCAGTCAACTTTGTGATCCCGATAGAAAATGTGGCGAGCTCGAAATTTGGAATTACAAAGGAACAATGAATTATTTATTATGGCAGCTGGTTTTCTATTCCTAAACCAAAAAAAGAAAAAACGTTTTTGGGTTAGGCCGAGCTTGAAGAACCGACAAAAAAACTATGTTGAGGAACTATTGGAAGATTTAAGAAAAGACGATAGAGGTATTAGTGGAGAAATGCGATGCAGCTTCAAAAACTTTTTAAGAATGACCAGTACTGATCTTGAAAATCTAATAGAAATCATTGGACCCTCGATACACAAGAAAAATACAAATTTTCGAAATGCCATTAGTGTAACAGAACGTTTAGTGATTACTTTAAGATTTTTGGCAACTGGGGAGTATTACCAGAGTCTGATGTATCTTTTCAAAGTATCCAAACAGGCAATATCAGTAATAATTCCAGAAACCTGCGATGCTCTCATAAGTGCCCTAAATACATATGTCAAGGTAAAATTTAACATTATTAATAGGTAGCTGTTAAAAAATAAACTGATTTTTTTAAAATAACTTTTATTTGGAATGTATCTGAAAATTACATGTATGACTGAGCTGATTCATTTGTTGTTATCCGCGTAGCTGGCCAGGATTCATCAATCTGGGTGGTATGTTGATTCGATGAGCAAGACGGACTAGTCAGTATCTCGTAGGTTGGAACGCTGGGTGGGTTTGAATAATCTGGACTCATATAATTGTGGTTGCTTGTATCTGTAGAACTAGTGTGAACTGCAATTGGAGATCGAAAATGAAGGAACGGTGTCAATTGCTCTTGAGTTTCTGTGTTTTTTGGTTGGTCATATTCTCCTATTTCTGCTTTGTAGAGAAGATCATTGATCAAATGCTGCACAGTAGCTTGCGCATAAGGAGTACGAAGTTTTCGCACTTTTCTAGCAACTAGCTCACCAAATATATCAAAATCATCGGGTTGTACAGATGTTCCTTGCTGATTTTTTTTATATACTTCTTGTAGCATTCCATAAACTTCTGCATTTTGCTTCTCACTAGTGGTTAGAACTCTTTTCTTTGGTGTGGTAGATTTTGCTTTTAAGCTTTTGGTGTTTTTATCAGTAATTTCCTTTTGAGCCTGCAAATCTTCGTAGTTTTCTTGTAATTCTCCCATATTACTTGTACTCTGGCTGACGCTAGCGGTATCATCGTCATTTGTTTCGGATTCTTTTGCCTCTTCATCACTGTCTGAATCATCACTTTCCTGTAAAGTAAAGAATGTATGTTATTAAAAACTGCATAAAAATATATTAAAAAAATGTATATTAAAAAAAATATATAATAAGAACTTTCAATTAAATTTAATTTGTATTTTATTTCAGACTCCTAAAAGTGAAGAGGAATGGGAAAAAGTTAGCGATGATTTCAACAAGATTTGGCACTTTCCACATTGCATAGGCGCAATGGACGGAAAGCACATTGTAATCGAGGCACCTACATTCAGTGGCAGTGAATTTTTTAACTATAAAGGAACATTCAGTGTAGTTCTTTTTGCTGTTGTTGACGCAAATTATAATTTTCTGTATGCAAACGTTGGTTGTCAAGGACGAATCTCTGACGGAGGTGTTTTTAAAAATACGCCATTTTACAAACTATTGGTTGAAGGAAAACTAAATTTGCCACAAAAACGTGTTCTTCTTGGAAGGGACAAAGAAAGTCCTTATGTTTTAGTCGCAGATGATGCTTTCCCCCTTAAACCATGCATTATGAAACCATATAGCGGCCATCAAGATAAGGGGTCAATAGAACGTGTCTTCAATTACCGAATTTCACGTGCTCGAAGAATAGTTGAAAATGTGTTTGGCATTTTAGCGTCTGTGTTTCGAGTGTTTCGCAAACCAATGCTGTTACAACCAGAAAAGGTAGAAAAAGTGACTTTGGCATGCATTTGTTTGCATAATTATCTAAGGTGTGTCTTGTCGAAAAATAAATATAATCCACCAAACAGCTTTGATGTAGAACATATTGATAGTGGTACACTAGAAAATGGCGCATGGAGAAAAGATCAACAAACTTTACAGTCGTTTTTTAATCTACAACAGACTGCAAGAAAATCATCTGTAGAAGCTATGGAAATAAGAAAAGAATTTGCTGAATATTTTATGTCTGAGCAAGGTCAAGTTCCATGGCAGTTAAAATTTTGTTAATCTATTGAGCAAAAGTACTGATTTTTAAGGATAAAATGATAGAATGTATAATGAATAAATATAAGTAAATAAATAATGCATAAATATATGTAAATTTTATATCTAATAAATAAAAATAAATAAATAAATATCTACCTGTGTATTCGATAATCCGCCTATATTCCCACTTGGTCTTGGCTTGTTTTTATCTTTTAAGAAACTTAATAGTGAATAACCAAACCACTTCGAAACGAAAGTTTTACCAGCTCCGGATTTTTTCAATAACTGATAATTTCTGTATTCTCTTTGGTACTGGGTATTGATGTTTTTTATCTTTCTGTCTACTTCCTCTGAAGAAACATTACACAATATTCCTATTTCCTTTAAGGCGTCTGCCTTTTTATAACGATTTTTATAATCAGGGTGTCGGGCATCCCATAACAATTTACTTTCTCTATAAAGTTCGATTAATTTACATGTATTTTCAACACTCCATTTTATTGCTTTTCCCGATGAAGTCATTTTGCACACAGCACGAGACAAACTGAACCACAAATTTTAAGTTTTGTTTTCTTCCTGTGGAGAGCGTACACACTAGACCAACAAAGTTGCCAGAAACACAAACAAAACAGCAACATTTTGATCTTTACCGCCAGGCGACGGGAAAACAAAAAGTTGTTGAAAACACGAACAAAACAAAATTGTTGCCGAAATGTTTCGCTTTTGTTTCAAAAATGTTGGGAAACATTGAGTTGCTGTTTTGTTTTTCTTTTGTTGGTTTGGTGTGGACCCGGCATATGTTTCGTCGAAAGTCATTTAGTCTAAGCGTTCCGCGCATGCGCAAAGTCGCGTGACTTCCACCGCTCTGTACTGAACTGTGAAACCACGCCAAAACTTTGGTGTCTTGACTTGCCTCGCCTTCTGCTGTGTGTGTTCGCTTTGCGACAAGGCAATTCGAGCGATTTGTCTTACGTTGCCTTGCCTCGCCTTGACTGCTGCAGTGTGTGGCCGGCCTTACTGGACGTTATTATGAGCCTATACGTACGTATACTATAGTACGTATAGACTACTAAATATACAGAGTGTAAAATAAGTCCTGGTACACTTCGATATAATAATTTAAATAGGTTTTCTATGTTTCCACCTAACAGTAAAATAATAACAGTCCATAGATCAGATTTTGTATATCTTTTTTCATCTTTGAAATAATATAAAGTTAAAAAAATAACTTACAAAATACAATTTCTGAGCGTAGCGAACGAATACGTTAGTTGATTTTTATTTTTTTACCACAGAAGTTCATAGTTTTTAAAGGGCTTTATAATGATAAGACACAAGATAGGGGTTGCCATTTAAAAAATTAAAGTTGTCCCCTTTAACCCCCCCCCCCCACCCTTCGCAAATGTTTTCTACCTTTTTAAACCCTCTTAAACACCAGAAAAAAGTGTTATAATAGTTATGTAGAGGTTTTACGTTGATATATAAATCCATTTAAATTATATCGAGGTGTATCAGGACTTACTTTACATTCTGTATATATCTTTATATATTATTTCCCAAATGTGTTTTTTGGAGGCAATTCCATATCTTCCTTAATTATTCATCAACATTAATGATTCAAACATAATTTTAAAGCTTATGTTCCCCGCTATTGCCGAAAAATAGCTTAAAATTTATGTTTTCGTTAAAAAAATAGATTAAAAAACTTTCATATGAAAGTTCATATGATTCCTAATGAAAGGCGCCATGAATTATAACAACTGTTTAACTAACATAGCAGCTGTTAGTTAGATTGTTTACATTCTACATGCAAGTGTAATCTATCACACAAATCTTATCACAAACACACAAATATTCGCATGGGTCAGCTAGTATAATTATATTATACTATACTACCTTAAATACCAGAGGTACCAATGAGGTGCCTAGTAAAGAAAGAAAATCAATTTTAAATCACATCTCAAAGAAATGTATTATAACTTGAATGTAGTTTAAATTTTGTTACATACTTTTGATTTTAAAACTTATTTAAAATTAATCAATTCATCCTATAGACATTTTTATAAAAATGTGTAAAAAAATAATTTACAAAATAAAATAAATAATTAGTTTAAGTCAATTAAATTTGCTTATTAAAAGTAATAAAAACATTTTATGTATAATTTTAAAGTTTTTAATCTCTAGGAGATTGTAATCCGAAAATCATCTGCTGCGCCACACAATTGTATATACAAAATTGATTCCTTTGAAATGGGTTAACCCCTTTTTTTACACATAATATTTCAAATTACAGAATTTAATACAATATAAATTCTGTTCAATTATAGTATTTCAACACATCAGTCTTATAAGATAATCTGTTATTATCCTTTTTTTATGTTTTTAATGAGACACCTTTCAAAAAATAACAAAGATTTTGTTCACTGAGTAATAATCGCGATTAAATCTGCTCCAGGACCAGACGCTAGCGACTCTAGCGATAATCGCTCCAACGACAACAGGACCATTTGAATAATGCAAAGTAACAGTCGCTTCAATCATAACGTACCTTAAGACTATTGATTTTATTTCAGATAAAGATACTCTCTGTGAAGTTAACCCGTATACAAACTGTTTTGTGTTAAAGCCTTATGATGATCAGCCTGGTCTCTTTAACAAACGCTAAGGAACTTTACATACACGGTTTAGCACCAAAAAGAACAGTGTGACACTTGCTGTGCTCTTAAAACTGGGAAATTGTCAGAAGAAGAATTCAGACAGCACATTTCAAGGAATGACAAGGCATGGGAGCAAAAAAGACAATGACGAGGCGAGTACAGATAACAAAACTTCACTATTTACAATGGATCTACAAGCCGTTTTGCTTTGCCCTTCTTTAAAAGCCTCAGCATTATACTATCGCACGAAGCCATTGTTTCTTATGGGACGAAACCGAAGGAGAATTAAATGCCCATGAATCCGCAAGCATTCTGTATTATTTTCTAACAAATAAAGTGGACAAAGAAACATGTAAAAATATTATTAACGGTTGTACATACCGAAATAGAAATTACATTTTGGCTAACACACTTCTTTTATCTTTAAACAAAAAAATAGGGCATCGTTATCACTCAAACATTTTTAGAAAAGGACATACCCAGATGGAGTGTGACTTGTGTGACGCTATGCATAGAAAGAAGATCGAATAACTGGGAGATTTATTCCCGAGTAGGCTCTACTGAAGCTTGTAACAAGGCAAGGCTCCATCCATCAATAAGTTCAGTGATTTGCAGTTTGTGTCATCTATATATAAGGCGAGGTCGATAACAGGGTGTCCAGCAGTCGCAAATTTCAAATGTATAAAGTAGGCAACACACCTGATGAAAATATTTAAGTAAAATCTATCAAGTGAGACTGAAATCAAGAGCACTCAAAGTGCAATCAAATTGAAGCACTCACAAACTGCACACAAGTTATGTGAGAGGGAAACATTATCATGTATCATTCCAACCAATGTAGACTTTTGAACCAACATGTATTTAAGTAAGTTCTGTTATTGTGAAGAAAGTTTATTGTAAATTTTATAATCACACATTTTTTATGTCCTTTTAGTTATTTCTAAATTTTTCTTATATTATAAAAGTAAATGTAAACTTAAGATCTCAAAAGTTGTTCAGTAATGTCAAGCAAATTTGGATTGTATTTTTTCTAATAATTTTAATAAAGTGTGCCCTCAGATTTGTATTCATTTAATATATACAATTTAAATGAACGATTCGGTTCATAGCATACGGTTGCTAATTACTATAAAGTAATCATTTGAAATTACAAAAAAATAACTATGACTATAGTAAAAAAGATTATTACGAGATTTTATAATGTAGGCCTACTAGATGAATACCCGTGCATCGCTATTTTACATAATTGTAAAATTTTTGTCTCATTTTATTTCACGAAAGTGAGTTATTACATGTATTTTCAATTATTTTGGTATTTATTGTTCACTGGCTGCACGTCAATAGTCTTCGTCACGGTATCTTCTTTTTCAACCATAGCTGGACGTGGCACATCACCCGGGTACGTAATTAATGTGAGAATGCATAGATCGGGATAGTTTTGATCGGCTTACGTCTTTAAACATTTTACATTTATAAGAACTCCCTTACTGACTCTAGTGATAAAACCTTTACAGGTTGTGTTTGTTTTGCTAAAACTTCTTTGTAGACAACATTCTTTGTTTGTCGCTCTGGCTAAAAAATTACCAGGTTATAAGGAGAGCTTAGTCGAGAATGTATAGTTGGTCATGAGAAAAACATTCATTCCTTAGATCCACGCTAGTCACTTTCAACGACTGACCTTAGCAAAGCAGAGCTTCGCAGGAAACTACGGTCAGGGCCGCCGAGAGACCATGTCAGCCAAGTCTGAAACTAGGTGCCCGGGCTTAAAGAAGAACAACAATGAATTGTTTAATAATGTTGGCCGGAACAGACATCGGGCACGGGCTCTCATATAGTATTTATATTTAGCCATACAAAATGTACGAAGTTAAAACTCCGGCTGAAACGCTATGTGCGGTGAGAGCTATGGGTCATGCACACGCCATCCCATCCCACCCCCTTGTTACCCGTCTTATCGGTATGGGAACACTTTTGTTGTTTACAGTTCTTCTCTTCCCCCTGTCTTACTTTCGGCCAGTCAGCTGTCTGTGCACTGCGCGCTTGTGGTTTGCGTTTGCGCTATGCTTGTTTTTGTGTTATTCTTATTGTTTTGTTCGTTTCTCGATTAACGTTACATTTGAGTTACGTTTCGTTTTATTCCGTATTAGTTAGTGATAAAGTTGATCAAGTTTAATTAAATTTTCCTTCATACAAAACACAGTGCCAGTTAACGTTGGAAAATAATGAGTTATCCGCACAAATCGGGACCAAAGAAAAAGAAAGAAAGAACAAAAGAGACGCGGAATTACGAAAAGGATAACAAACATTTGATACGTTTTGGGTCAAAATCATGGGCGCCGGGAGATAGGTGCAAGACGGTGCAGTTTCACCCCCCTAGCTCGAAAAATAAAGACAAATTTACTTTAGGAAAATAAAATAACCACAAGTGCTTTTTACAAAATATTTTGTATTGAACCAAACACATTAAGAGCAATATTACGAGCACCTAGATCACAACATTTATTGTTATGATACATACAAGTTTTTATATTATTTATGATACATAAAAACTTGTAATCCGTTATTTTTCAAACAAATACTTCAACCTTCTTGGCTTCTGTCCAAACTTATTGATCAACTAGTTTATCATTAATCTGCACTCGTTTCCTGCGATGGCTGTGATAGTGTGTTATGTTCATGTTCTAAGTGGTAATGTCCTTAAGGTCTGTTTGTCAATATGTATGGCCCTCCGCTCACGGGGCGGGAAGGAATCGAAGCAAGAGAGACGCGAACTCGAAGCGAGAGAGACTCGAACTGTGCGGACTGTTGAGAACGGAAAAATCGAGAGTGACGCTTGAAACGATGAGTTGTGTCTTGTTGACCATGGAGGTGTTTAATTAAATTTGTGGGAAAAGTTGAAAAACCCCTCCTTTGTTATATAATCATACGATCCAGGAATAAATTCTAGGAAGGAATATACAGATAAAGCATGGAAGCCAAGTAAGTAAATTTGTCAACTAAGTATCTCATTTCATTACATTTTTTCTTTAATATAATTATAGTTGCATAGTTTTATTATACATAATGAAAAAAAAAATTCTGATTAAAAAATTATTTAAGCCATTGATTGTATAAAATATCAGGTATTATTAAAACCACTAATTTACTTGAGGGTTACCTGGTATCTTCTTTTCATTTTTTCTTATTTTCTTTGTACCAATTCGATATTAAAAGAAAATCTATAATAGTAGAAAGTTTTAAGTCTAGGCCATTCTATAGAATGCCAAACATTTTACATTCCTCTTCTGCAAATATTTTACCGCAACAAACAGCCGAAATGATAGTTCCGTTCTAGGCATCCGTATTCTATGAGTCCTTCTTTTCATCCGTCAGTCGGTACAAATGAAACATAATATCTTCGTCATCATAAACTGCTCATTTTAAAAACTTTTGAAGAAGAAAGTTTTGTACCTTCTTGGTTGAAGAAATTGAAATTAAATGCGAGAAAAATCCCCCGTGAGCGGAGGATATATCGCATAAGACGCATGACGCTCGTTCTACTTCGAGTTCGAGTCTCTCTCGCTTCGATTCTCTCTCGCCCCGAGAAAGAAGGGCCTAAGTCAGTTGTAGAGAGAGTTGTGATTAAAATAGTGGACCTTTCGTAGAGAAAGACTTGAAAGGTTTCTTGTGATGTTATGATGGTTTAAAACACGTTTTAAGAGGTTCATTTTTTGAAAATTCACCGGACTCCCCCTTTTTTCCGGAGGGGGAGGTATTCCAGATAACCGGTGTTTTTGAACCCTCCTGTATTCAAACCTCCCGGCGCCTATGGTCAAAATGACTAGTACTACTGACTACTGACACGTAGTACGTCTACTTCTTTCTAATCCTGTCATTCCTGAATGCGACGAAACCTGAAGAAAATTGTTTAGTTAAAAGACCTGTATTTTATCTAGTCACTCTACTACTCGATTGTTTAGACTGCATACACATACTGTAACGCATACTCACACACACAGTCAGGGTTACATCTGTAAACCTCCAGTTCCCACTGCCCCGTAGTTGCTAGCGGATATCTATAATTTTAGATGTAAATTAATTAAACTTTATTTCATTTTGTAGTTTATACAAATATATTATTCAAGTTGTTCAAAAATAATTTTTTCATGTTGGTTGAAGACTTATGCATCTTCTAGTATTTTTGTAAATTTATTGGAAACTAGGGGAGACCTCTGCGTGCTCCGCACGCCAACCCCCAATGGAACCTTCCAAAAATATATATTATGTTTTATTTATAATAAAGGTGTAGGATTAATTAATAACCTTAAAACTAAGATGGCAAATAATGTTAAATGTTCAGATTAAATTATTTCTTATATTATATAACAGCAGTTATAATAATGGTTAAAAGAACCAGCAAGGCTCAGGTCTACACTTTAAAACCCTTACCTAAAAGCTAGAAATACTAAAATAATTGCTTCGAATTTTGAAATCAGCTGTTAATTGAAATATTGGAGCAAAACAGCTATAAATTATCTGTTATTTTATTCAATTGGCTGCTATGGTAATAAATGTAAATACATGTGTTGGTTTATCATTCTAGGCCTAACCTAAGAATTTTTTCCGACTAAATTTACAAATATTGAAATAAAAAAAGGTTTTATCGAAATGAATTATAGCTTATGTTACTCAGGGATAGTGTAGCTTTTTATTAGCAAAACTATTTTTTCAATCGGTTCAGTAGTGCCAGAGGTTACCCCCTACTTACAAACAAACAAACAAACACACAAAAAAACAAACTTTACCTCTTTATAATATTAGTATAGATATGGTGGAAGCGCAACATAACCTTGAACATAAAAATGTATTGATTGAAAAGGTTAAAAATTATGCTATTAAATTCAATAGAGAAAACCCAAAAAGTTTTCTTTTTGTCAAACAAATGTAAGTTTGTGTACGGAAATAGTATTTTTCAATGTAATAATACTTTGAAGTTTTACAGGCGGTGCGTAACTCGTTACTTATGAGTAGTAGGACGTGCACGTCATCGAACGTAACTACGTATTATTGAACAATACTATTCTTTTAACGATTTCCACCGGTGTGAAACTTATGTTTGTGCTAGTGTTGTGTTATGTGTGTTAACGCTTCTACTGTAATGTCTCGATGATGGTCGAATTGACCGAAATTGCGATAGACAAATAAGGTAAGTTTTAAATGCGTACTCTGTTTTAAAAACTACTTCTGCGCATCGACACAACACTACTGCGCTCTACTGGAAACACGGCGAACTTCTTGCCCATCGCTATAACAATTAATAATGTAAGGTACTGGAAAATTTTGAAAAAATATATTTTAGGAGAAAACGACTTTTTTATCTCTACAGAAACATTATTAAAGAAACGTACTTTAAAACTATATAATTTTCAACAACATCGATAGTTACAGTGAACTTTTATTTCTCATCAAAAGTCAGTAAAATTATACCTTCCTCTTATGGAAAACCTACTTTTTTCTCTTAATAATTAAAAATTTATTTATACAAATAATTATTTTTTAATAGGTTTATAAGCTATGGGGTATGTAATTCTATGATTTGATAGTAAAGATTTACTTTGTTTAAGGTGTTATACATCGTATAATGCCGATTTAAACTAAATTCCTATAGATAAAATAAAACCTGAACACAAAATCTCACAATAAATACGTTTACTAACATCAAACGCGTTTCAACGACAATGTCGCCATCCTCAGTGATGCACGGGCTACAGTAACCAAATTATAACTAATGAGCATCACAAAATTGATCAAGATTTTCGTTTTTATCAAATACTGCGAAAATATCATCCACATAACGAACCTATACTCGCGGAAAGTACTTCATTGAATTTTTAGCATTTATTTCAAATGAGCTCATAAAAAAGTTAGCAATAAAACTAGACAAAGGGTTTCCCATCGCGGTACCTTCATTTTGAACATAAAACTTGTTATTAAACTGGAAGTTATTTTGACACATGCACAAATTTATAAGTAGTAAAAATTCACCAACCTCACAATCACTTAAATTGTTACAAACTAGCCACTCCTTAATCATTTCTATCGTCTCGGACACTGGAACACTTGGGTAAAGCGACACTACATCGAACGATACCAAATATTCACTAGGCGTTAATGAAATATTTTGAACGCTTTCACAAATTCATAAGTGTTCTTTACGGCAAATGAAGGAGGAGGAGTAAGTTCTTGGAGGCGTGACACTAACCATTTAGAAATTAGATAGGTTGGTGAGTTGATTCCTGACACTATAGGCCGCATCTTCTTTCCTTCTTTGTGTATTTTTGGCAAACAATATAATCTCGGTAAAACTGGATTTGAAACTGTCAGTTTTCTTCGAAGATTATTATCTACCAAACTTTTACAATTTTTCAAAGTTTCATTTGCGCTCTTTGTGAACTTTATGATTGGGTTTTTATTTTGCACTTTATAGGGTCCGTCCGCGAACATTTCTGTAACAATTCCAGTATATTCACTTTTATCCATTATTACAATTGCATTACCTTTATCCGCCTTTAGGTAATGCACGTCTTTCTTCTTTAGTTCTTTTACTATTCTACCATATTTTACATTTGAAGTTGGTGTAAATTTACGTGTTTTTTCTTTCTTTACTTCTAATTTTTTCTTTATATCAGTACGAACACTGGTTTTCACATCGAATTTCGTGAATTTCAAAGCAGTTTCGACATCTACTAACAATAGTTATAGTTTGGTTACTGTAGCCCGTGCATCACTGAGGATAGCGACATTGTCGTTGAAACGCGTTTGAGGTTAGTAAACGTATTTATTGTGAGATTTTGTGTTCAGGTTTTATTTTATCTAAGTTACTTTCTCACAAGTCAAGCTCATTAGTTATTTACTAAATTCCTATGTTAAAAGCCAACCTCGAGCGGCTGGCTGAGTGCAGTGCCTTCTTAAAGTGCGATTTGTCGAAAGTTTACTATTTTCTATACAAAGGTACACTTACCTTTAGAACCACTAATGCTACATGGAAGGCTGTGGCTCACGAATATTCCTTCGTCGTGGGAAAAGATGTAACTGAACTCCAGTTAAAAAAATTGCTGAGCAACATAAAATCCAGCATAAAGAAAACAAAAACGATGAGAATTATACTGGAAACAGAAAAATCAAGATGAATACTTGGGAGACGGAACTGTATGAACTATTCAGCAGCAACGAAAATAATACTTTCTGCAAAAACCCGGGAGGCTTCAGCGACGGTACACAACCTGATAAGGAGGATGAATTGAATAAACCAACTGATTACATGGAATTTTAAAATAGTACATCAAAATCGTGCACATCAACACGATCACAAATGGCAGCTACTACAAGGAAAAGCTATAAAAATGTGTTTGAACACGAAACAGAAGAAACTACATATTTGTCTCTTCCGCAGCTCCAACGTAAAGTGTTGCTGCAACAGATGAATTGCAAAAAATGCAAATCGAAAATGAAAAGAAAAAAAATTTCTGACGTTGCAACTCAGACTGATGTCACTGTTGCTGGGGGATTAAGTTATTTTAACATGTAACCTATTTGAATCTAGTCACAATCCTTCCCGCTTACCTTGAGTTATAAATAAATAATAATATTAATAAAAGTAAGCATGATTTTTACAGGGACATGTTCCGTGTGCATACATTGACATGTACATGTATATACGCTACATGTACGTGCTTAAGAATATACATATACGTTTTTTTTAAATACAATTTTTTTAAGGCATTTTATTGAAACACATGCATAAATGCCGCCATTTCGGAAGACAAATAACGACTGACTAAAAAGCTAGCATGCCCTGGACTAGGCTACGAATTTTGTTAGCTTGTCCTAACCTCTAAAGCTAGAAGTCTCTCTTTATTCACCTCCTTTTTAAGCATGTGCTAAGCCGTCCGGTAAAGTCTAACAAGATCTAGGCTTAGACTAGTCCAACCAACTTTAATCACTCAAATCTTGCAATTGCTTAAAGAAACCTTAGACTTAGCTACTTCTAGCTTTTATTCACTATTTATTAATCTTACTTGTAATTTTGTGTTCGGAAGTACGGAGAGAATTTATTATACTCTGTAACCCGTATGGTCAGATGTATGTACTTGCTTTCTCCTTTACTGTAGGCGACTACGATGATATTATACACAGAACCCACTGGGCGATCGATATATCTGAAACAAGAAACAAACATACTGTATTGTCAAAACAAGTGTGAACAGTTGTGTTGTGAAGTGATAATTAGTGTTGTGTAGTGAAAGATATAATTCAATTAATATAACAAAGTTCTGTCAAACAATTTCAAAACCTTTTGTAATACGTATTGTGCTTTCTTCAGTTAAATATACAAGTTAAGGCTCGGGTCCCTAAATTCAAAATGGCGAAGTTGGCTACCAATTTCAATGTTAAAATAACCTGACCATATCTTCACTTCTAAGCATTATTTTTGTGTTATTTTCGTCAAAAAACGAAAGCTGTATTTTTTTCTTAAAGTAAAATAGATTGTGGGTGTTGACTGCTAAGGTTTTTTGCAATATCTCTTTTTGCAACTGAGTAAAAAGTTAATAAAGTTTACTATTTATACCATACGTTTATGAAAACAATTAACGGGCTTTGAAAATGTATTCGGCAATCAACATCCGCATATGACAGTACTTGAAAACGAAACCAAATTTTTTTATTTATTCCACGAAATAACGGAAAGAAATTACTTATTCTGTAGCATTGCTCTTATTAGAATCAGATTCAATATAGCGGAAAGGGTATCCTCCTCAAGATGTGAAATACTGTAACAGGGCCGGACTAAGGCATAGGCAAACTAGGCAATGCCTATGGGCCGCCACCAAAAAAAGGCCACCACCAATGATGAAAAAAAAAATTATATTATTTAAAAAAATTATAATAAAATAAATAAAAAATAGAAATTTTCAAATTTGAAATGTATATTATTGTGCAATTATTATTCTTTTAAACATTTTATTTATTACGTTAGCGATGCGGTGTACCGTTTTCTTAACAAAGCGCGCCGATAGACAAAGATTATACAGACTACTACTTTATCGACAAATTCATTGACGGTGTAAAGGTACAGGATTCAATGCTGTGTGGGAAAGGAAGTAAGAAGCCTATACTGTAATAAGTAAAGGAACTAAAAAAACATTGCAATGTTGTAACTATGTTTTGTAAACTTTCTTTACATAGTAAATTAAGGATAGCCTTCGAAACTGAAATTCTAGTTACTTTATTAGCTACCAGATAGCAGCACCTCCCAGACGTTCTATGCTATTATTAATATTTTCTTCTCTTCTCTATATATTACAACCATCTATATTTTCCTACCTTCTCTATATTATATTACCAATACCAACCAAAGGAAAGTATCTTTCCTGCGGGGGAATTAAGATTATCAATTTTGAGATTATGTTTTCAAGAGAGAGAACATTATGAAGGAAACCCATAAAAAAGCCAATTAATGAAACGGCTAAATTGCAAATGAAAAGATACACAATGACGGAGTTTTGAACCCAGTATCCTTTTTTACTATGACAATGCTCTATTTAAGTTATCCTGATTAGTGAATAACATTTTTTTGGAAATGTTGATATACCGTGTTTTCGATATATCGCAAGTTCATGTTTCGATACCTAAAAATATCAGGGTATATCGAAAGAAATTGTATACATTTTATAACTAAAATTTTCCATTTTTGCATATTTCTCAATGTTTTAGGTTTATTTTAATAAAACAAAATTTCTAAACACGGTTTTAACACGTTCACTGCCAAAAATAAGCCCATTATGTACCCCATATGCTAAAATTTGTTGTTGTTGAAACCTTACCTTGAGGTCTTTTTTATTGAATTTTGATGTTATTTATTGGTTTCCATCTTCAAAACCACTTTTTTTTCCATTTTTAATTTCGGGAGTACCGGTACTCCCTGCGCACACCGCGCCCGTCTCCACCCGACGCATACTTACAAAACGTTATGTTTGTCTACACTTTTCTTTAATATGAAATAAAAACTATTATAAATAATTAAGAATATATATTTACACAAATTTACAACCCTACTATAATCATCATTTATTGACCTCTGTGGTAATTGTCAAAACAACCGACTACACAAATTCCCGGATGTTCTGGACATGTCATACACTCATACTGAGTGCTTTTTTTTGCACCTCCAACATTTCTTTTGTGAGGTTCGATTTGAATTTGGTTTTAATTTTGTTATTTTAGTAATTGTATGGTCAGCAGATTGAAACAAAGGACTAATAAATAGAGGGGAGCGCGAACTTAAAAGTACGCGCAGAAAAAGAGCTACCCGCCTGTGGCTCATCAATCCTCCTGACTGGCTGACGACGGTAGTGCTATCGCTACCTAGCGGGTGCCGCGCTAAGCTTTCCAGATCTTGCCAGATTCAAATAAAACTGAATCTTTAACATGGGCGTTGCTCCTCTTGTAAGTTCTGTATTCACCGGTAACACAGATTGTATCTATTTATTTAGACATTGTGTATCAGTATCCAAGTCACTACTTAAAGTAAAAATTATTATATTTACCTTCGTATTTCCGTCGTGTGACTTCCTTTATATATTATGGCAACGCGTTTCGGAATCTATGTTCCATCGTCTGGCTTCTCTGAAGATCAGGTCGTCATATACTACATTAAAAACACTTCACAAACACAAACACACATGTCATTTAACAAAAACATACATTGATGCGAGGAATCGGTGCGCACCGTTGGAAGGTTGACCAACTACTAAGGTTGTAGGTTGTAGTTGGTCAACCTTCCAACGGTGCGAACCGATTCCTCGCATCAATATATGTTTTTGTTAAATGACATGTGTGTTTGTGTTTGTGAAGTGTTTTTAATGTAATATATGACGACCTGATCTTCAGAGAAGCCAGACGATGGAACATAGATTCCGAAACGCGTTGCCATAATATATAAAGGAAGTCACACGACGGAAATACGAAGGTAAATATAATAATTTTTATTTATTTAGTTTTCTTTATTTCAAAATTACTACTGGCGATAGGCATAAAAAAAGAGTATGCTGCGAGTGTTTTTAATTTGATGAATTGATTTGAAATATATATCTAACTATAACAATTTATAATATTTAATTATAATAAAAACTTTAGCAATGAATTCGATTGACACGGATTTGTTCTAAATCAAGAAGGAAATAGTTTAAAACTAAACTTATCGATTGAAAGTAAATTGCTCCTTCCACTTTTAATGTACAGCATAGTCGCCTAACAAATTAAAAAGCTATTAGCAACACGAATTTCATCCGTTCAGTGCTGCAGCAGCAGGTTCACGACCCAATTACAGAAGCAACATTTGTATACAATCGCTCTATCAAAATCAGATTACTATCGACCCAAAGCCGTGCATTATAAATAAGTTTACCGACTCGGTTGAAAATTAAGTTATCAATGTATTCATTCGAATTCAGGGCCGGATAAGCATCTATTTACGCCTTGGCCGAACTTCTAAATTACGCCCCTTTCCGTGAGTCTGAGGTGTGGAATACTCATGTTTTAGAGCTTCTCTGGGGGCTATTTGAGCTATTAACACGGTTTTATTTTTAGCCATTTTGAATGCATTTTTAACTATTTTCCAAGGAAAATGTATATCAATCACGCAATAACAACGATTGAAATGAAAAATGTATGAAAAGCCAATACTTGTAACTTGTAGTAAGCAGATATTGTCTATTGACTAGAAAGAAAGCATGTTGAAAAATAAACCGTACTACTAAATAAACCGTCTATGTATTTACTGATGACAGTAAAAATAATGTATGTACATAGTTTTACGATTTATCCTTTCTGGCTT
>JAGFPH010015053.1:0-16043 GCA_018207615.1 Philaenus spumarius | reverse complement strand
TTGAAATCGATCTAATAGTTTTCTCTCTAGCTTTGTATACTTTTATTAAAGTTGGGGAGATTAACTAATAAATATTATTATTATTATCTAGACAGAAAACTATTCTATCGATTTCGAACAAATTTGCAGCAAACACGTAAATTAGGTCTTTATAGATGCACGTAAAGAGGTTTTGAAAATTTTTGAAAAACAACTCCCTTTATGGCCAAAAAATCCCCCAAAATCAGCTATTATTATTATTATTAGTTAAACGAGAATTTTTAGAAAGATGCGCGTTTTTGCATATGGTAGGGCTTATTAAAGGCTACAAATAAGCCAAATTTGATCAAAATCGTTAAAGCCGTTTTTTTATAAAAAAATAATAACTGATTTTTTGGGGGTTTTTTTGACTAAAAAGGGGGTTGTTTTTCAAAATTTTTCAAAACCCTTTTTCGTACATCTATACAGGCCTACTGGACATGTCTGGTGCAAATTTGTTTGAAATCGATCTAATAGTTTTCTCTCTAGCTTTGTATACTTTTATTAGAGTTGGAGATTAACTAATAAATATTATTATTATTATCTAGACAGGAAACTATTTGATCGATTTCGAAAAAATTTGCAGCAAACACGTCAATTAGGTCTTTATAGATGCACGTAAAAAGGTTTTGACAATTTTTGAAAAACAACTCCCTTTATGGCCAAAAAACCCCCCAAAATCAGCTATTATTATTATTATTAGTTAAACGAGAATTTTTAGAAAGATGCGGGTTTTTGTATATGGTAGGGCACATTAAAGGCTACAAATAAGCTAAATTTTATCAAAATCGTTAGAACGGTTTTTTTATAAAAAAATAATAATAATATGCAAAAAACCGCATCTGTCTAAAAAATTTCGTTTAGCTAAAAATAATAATAATAATAACTGATTTTTTGGGGTTTTATGGCCATAAAGGGGGTTGTTTTTCAAAATTTTTCAAAACAATTTTTCGTGCATCTATAAAGACCTAATTGACGTGTTTGGTGCAAATTTGTTCGAAATTGATCAAATAGTTTTCTCGCTAGATAATAATAATAATATTTATTAGTTAATCTCCAACTTTAATAAAAAATCACCTCTCCTACCCCACCCTACAAGTCACTGTTAATCTGTTTAATAATTTAAATATGTGTGTGAGAAAGTATGTGCCAGTTCCTAGTACCGTTTATTTTATTTCTCTTTGTTTTGACCCATAGAACCATTTCTTGAAGTTTGGCTGTTTACTTGAGTATAAGCTGCTTTGGCTTGACAGACTGACGTAGAACCAACATAGAGCAAAAAATAGAAACATTTAAAGATATATTCTTACCGGGGCCATAGGCGCACAATAAGAAAAGATTTTCAAAAATGTTGATTTTAAAGCGAAAAAATAGTGAAAATACGCTTTTCACTCCCAGCCCTATAACGTATAAAACGGCTGACACCGATCAAAAGCTTAGCATTACTTTTGTTGAATGCAATTACATTCATTACCATAATAACCAATTTGGTAAATTTATAATCAATACATTTTTTTAAAGAACCAACAGAGGTTTTAGGTTAGATTTATATCAATGTATTACATAAAAAAACCTATCATTCACGCAAAAAACCTGGTCCTACTGCGTAAGCGTCAAGATCTTGGATATCGCACCCCCACCACCCTAAAAAGTGCCTTTGTCCTAATCAACAGTAATTTCAGCGAAAATATCAGTTTATACAATACTAGCTGACCCGTACGGCGTTGCCCGTGGTGGTTGGTATTTTCAGTCTTTTTAACGTAATTGTATTCTTTTTAACTATTAATGTATATGTGGCCATATCCACAGTCTTTTTAACTGTTCAATCAGTGAGTGGTATTTGGATTATATATATATAGATCTTAAATAATAAAAGCACTATTATTGTCATAATAATAAAAGATCTGAAATTACGATTTTAGTAACTTTGATCACCCCAAACCCCTTCTGAAATTTCGAAATTTTTCATACCCTTTCTTAGTGAGCACCTATGCCCCTAGAGGAAGCTACATACCAAATTGCATTCCAATCCGTTTGGTAGTTTTGAAGAAATCGTGATTTAATAACTTTGGTCCCCCCAAACCCCCCCTAAAATTCCGAATTTTTGGAAACCCTTTCTTAGCGAGCGCCTATGGCCCTAGAATAAGCTACATAACAAATTTCATTCCAATCTGTTCAGTAATTTTAGAGAAATCGTGATTTAGTAATTTTTACCCCCCAAGCTCCCCTAAAATTTCCAAATTTTTAAAACCCTTTTTTAGTGAACACTTATGGTCCTATAGGAAGCTACATACCAAATTTCATTCTAATCCGTTCGGTAGTTTTGAAGAAATCGTGATTTAATTACTTTGATCCCCCCAAACCCCCCTAAAATTTCGAATTTTTGGGAACCCTTTCTCAGTAAGCACATATGGCCCTAGAGGAAGCTACATACCAAATTTCATTCCAATCCGTTCGGTAGTTTTGAAGAAATATTTTTTTAGTAACTTTGATCCCCCCAAACCCCCCTAAAATTTCGAATTTTTTCAAACCCTTTCTTAGTGAGCGCCTATGGCCCTAGAGGAAGCTACATACCAAATTTCATTTCAATCCGTTCGGTAGTTTTTGAGAAATCGTGATGAGTGAGTCAGTCAGTGAGTGAGTGAGTGGTATTTCGCTTTTATATATATAGATTGCATATAATTTGTTTGCATTGTCTCTGTTGACCTTGTTGTGATGTAATAGTTTTAAGTACCAGCAATATTTATATTAATACACAAGGGGAAACCCCTGCGTGCTCCGCACGCCAACCCCGTTAGAACCTTCTATACACATAATCATGTTATGTGTTATTTATAATAACGGTGTAGGATTAATAATAACCCCAAAGCTAACATGGTAAACAATGTTAAATGTTCAAATCAAATTAGTTCGTATATTTTATAACAGCCACTTATAATAAAGGTTAAAAGAACCAGCAAGGCTCATGTCTACACTTTAATAAAAACCTAACCTGAAAGTTAAAAAAACAAATAATTGCTTAAAGTTTGAAATCAGCTGTTAATGAAAATTTTGGAGCAAACAGCAGTTTTATCTGTTATTTCGGTTGCTATGGTAAAGAATGTAAATACCTGGTAAATACATTCAAGAAATATGTGGTTCATCAGGCTAGCCCTAACCTAAGAATCTTTTCCAACAGAGTTATTACTGGGGTTGGCGTGTGAAGCACGCTTGGGTCTCCTCTAGTATAATGAACTATTTTAGTACCTGATTGAATCTCCTCTGGAGGGAGCCTTCCAGAATATTGTTCCTTGTCGTCCCAACATATATGTTGCCGTCATTCCTGCCTGGCCTCTGTGGGTAGATGCTGCGCACCCCACCAGCGCTCTCTGGTAACTGAAATGTGATCAAATAATCGATATTATAGAATATAGCTCCAACCTCTTATAGTAAGACATTGTAAACACAATATATAGCCGGTAGTCAAACCTATAGGCGATGCAAAATATCAAGGGTTACTTTTCTTATCTTTAGTGGGGTTTCAAAAATCAACTTTTTACAAAATGGGTGCCAAATAACATTGGTTTGTTTAAGCAAAATGGTGTAATCTAGGGATTGTGTAGGACAGGGTGGTTCAGGTCAACTAATTTCCAAAGGAAAGATTTCATTGACTCTTATGGTGAGATCTAAGGTTGAGCGCAACCTTCGGTCAACGAGCACCGAACAGTTTTTAGGGGTGTCATTAAAAATTGTATGTACATATATGATATATGTGTTCGCCCTTTACGTCAAGTTTGGTACACACATTGGTTTTCTAAGTCGCTCAAATAAGTTCGTTACCCCAAAAAAAAAAAAATCCAACAACAAAAAAAAACCCCAACAAAATAATAAATATATTATCAAAATATTTATCCATTTTCAATTCCCTCATCCACCTTGTATACCAAAAACAGAATACAGATCTTTGTCTAATTTGCTAAAATCTGTATTACTTAGGAACAGCAGTTGTTAAGAAATATAAAATATCGCGGAAATGCATTGTTTTTACTATTCTTGTAGTAATACTATTTTGAACAAACTTTGTCTAAACACTTAGTGCCTTTGGATGTAGAATTTACGCTACTTTACTAACGAACACACAAACTGAACTCCAGCAACTATTCTCAATCCTGAGCAACATTTATTGTAGGCTTGGGCAATGTCGTTCAGTTAACTGAAGTAGTTCAGTGAATCTCTTTCAGTGAAAGGAACTAGTTCACCATTGTAGTTCAGTAGTTCAATTAGTTCAGTAGTTCAGAACGTATTGAACGAGATGTAGTGAGTGATTTATAAATTGTAATACAAGTCATAGCATTGAATGCTTTCCAAACTACTGACATCAGGATAGCAATACTAAAACACAATGTGTAACATTAAGCTACACAATATTATTACATAGGCTACTAGGGTAAACCACTGCGTGCTCTGCACGCCATTCCCGTTAGAACCTTTACACATAATCAAGTTATCTTTTCTTTATAATAAAGGTGTAGGATTAATAATAACCAAAAATCTAAGATAGTAAATAATGTTAAATGTTCAAAAACCCTAACCTAAAAGTTAGAAATACAGTAAATAGTTGCTTCAAAATTTGAAATCAGGTGTTAAATTATCAGGTAGAAATATTAGAGCAAACAGTTGTATGTGTTATTTTATTCAATTGGTTGCTGTGTTCATAATTCACCAGTCTAGGCCTAACCTTAGGATTTTTTCCGACTAAATTTACAAATATTGAAATAAAAAATGTTTTTATCAAAATGAATTATAGCCTAGCTGTTTAGCTGTTACTCAGGGGTAGTAAAGCTTTTTATTACCATTTTTTCAATCAGTTCAGTTGTTCTCGAGATCCCTCCCCCCCTACATACAAACAAATTTTACCTCTTTATAATATAATTATATAATATAATTAGTTTAAATTTGTTTTTACAAATTTCTTAATACACGCATATATGATTTACTTATTAAAGTAAATAAAATTATAAATATTTAAAAACTGTTATTTCGGTAAAAAAAAACTACGATCACTTCATAAATAAGAACATTAATGGAAAGTAAATTAAACTAACAAACTAATACATAGGTATTAGTTTAATATACATTCAACACTAATAAAATATAGACTGCAAGGACAATGTACATTAACAAATTTGTTCCTTACTTTAAGCACGCATCAAATAAATTGTACGAAGTAAAACACGGGCATCGACTGTCTACTGAGACTGAGATAGTGAAATGTTAAGAAACAACTCCTTCATTTGGCACATATCCAAAAGATATGAGAGCCAGAATGGGAGCCGGAAATTGGGTGAGTTAGTGGACTACTGGACTAGTGAACGACAATCCTTACGCTTCACATATCACCGGATGTAAAGAAAGAAAACAGTGAGCCCTTCAGTTAGTGAACTATTGAACTAGTGAACTACAATCTTGTGGATATCTGAAGTACTTCATTCGGCTCAGTCGAAGTGAGCCGATCTTCTGAACGGCTCCTTCATGAGTTACACAAGTCTAATTTATTGCGATGATCCAAACGTAGTAAGCTAGAGGACGCGTTAACTCAACGTCACCTACACTATTGGTTATTCTTACCTTAGTCTCTGTGATCTTCTTGTAGTTTTGTATCGAGTCCCAAGCGATAATCTTCCTGTCCTTCTCCCCACCCGATAGCAGAGTGCCTTCAGACAGCATCACCAAGGAGCTGATGCCTTTATTGTGCGCCTGCAAGCATACATATTAAGGTAAACAAACAGGTCCTCAAAGCTAATACAGTTTTCCTACAGTTACTGAAACGACTGTGTTTCTAACCTCAAATTCCATCCTAACGAAGTAAGCACCGTCGCTGTCGACGGAGTATATTGTTATGAAGCCGTCTCCATCAGCTGTGACTACGTCGCCATCTTGTTCAAACTGTAGACAGGTTATTTGCGTTCTTGAAGGCTGCAAACAATAAGTATGAGTTAATAAATTAACTAGATTGAACAGATAAAATGTTAACAGCTTTCGTTTTGAGCAAAGTAGTGAATATAATTTTACAGTATTATGTAGAGTAGGTTTTGTGCAAATTGTAAATAAAACCAATCTAGAAGTAAACATAGCTTTAAAGTGGTAGCTTTAAGTGGAGTAATATTATGCATGAGTTTTGTCATGGTTCCAAGAAGTCGCTACTACGCTAATGCAAATGCAAGCGACGGTTGAAGGTGTACGCACTTTTAGGGAAGCGTTTGGTGCAGCTTGACGACATGGCTGCAAAACGTCGAAACTACTATAACACAAATTAGGCAAGTTACTGGTAGAGTTATACGCACTTTTACACACGAGTTTTGTGCAGCTCGATAGTGCGGCTGCAAAATGTCGTCAGTACTCTAACACAAAGGAGAGGTACGATAAGAGTTATGTGCACTTTTATACAAGAGTTTTATACAGCTCGATGACACGGCAACAAAATGTCGCTACTACGCTAATGCAAAGGCCAAGCGACGGCTAGAGGTGAATGCATTTTATGCAAGCATTCTGTGCAGCTCGACGACACGGCTACAAAACATTGCCAGTACTAGAACAAAAATAATTAGTCAACCTACTGGTAGAGTTATGTGCACTTTTATACAAGAGTTTTATACAGCTCGATGACACGGCAACAAAATGTCGCTACTACGCTAATGCAAAGGCCAAGCGACGGCTAGAGGTGAATGCATTTTATGCAAGCATTCTGTGCAGCTCGACGACACGGCTACAAAACATTGCCAGTACTAGAACAAAAATAATTAGTCAACCTACTGGTAGAGTTATGTGAACTTTTATGCACGAGTTTTGTGCCGCTAGATGATACGGCTGCAAAATATCGTTAGTAGTCTAACACAAAGAAGAGGTACGGTAAGAATTATGTGCACTTTTAGTTTGTGCAGCTTGACGACATGGCTGCAAAATGTCGTCAGTACTCTAACACAAAGGAGAGGTACGGTAAGAGTTATGTGCACTTTTATACGCGAGTTTGTGCAGCTTGACGTCATATGGCTGCAAAAAGTCACCACTTCTATAACACAAAGGCCAGAAACGGGTTGAGATTTCCTCCACTTGCAGTCCTCATTATTAAATTGTCGGAACTTCCGTTGTTTTCATAGACCAGCCATTTTGTTTTTCACTTGTTAATATTCACCTAAAACACCGCTTGATATATTAAGTTGTAATTTGCGCAGATTTTTATAGCGCAAAGGGAAACTACAAAACAATAATATTTTTCCAAAAAACTGAATTCAAAATTTGACGTTGAACGTGTCCATCGCATGAAACCCAATTACACCTTTTGCATTTTTCCTGTAGGTATTACAAACATTTAGTAAAAGATTATTCTAAAAACAAAATATTTGCGTTGTTGACAATTATAATAATATTAGTAATTAGTTATTTTTCTAATCACTTAGAGGGAATCAAAGATGTTTATTAAGAGAGAAACAAAAGCAAACCATTTGTTTTATATTGTTATTAAGAGGATCACAGATGGGTGGGGGGGGGGGGGGGGGGGGGGGGGGGTCATATTGTTAGTGGAAGGTGGAGGTATTTTTATAAATAGTTACCAAACAAACTGCCTTCGAAAACATTTTCCCAACATTTATGTTACAGTAAATTTTTATCAAAATTTAAAACTTAAGTAGATTTTTCATAGTTTGAAGTATATTTGTAATAACAGAGCAATAACCCACTGGCTTGATGATGTCCGTCCTTTCAAAGAAACCGTCTTTTCTTCTTGTCCAGAAAGTAAGGTGTCCTTTTCCGTGTGTAATGAGTAGGTTGTCGTCCAGGGGATGAAAGGCGGCGCCTGTGAGATCTTCTTGTAAAGTCTGGAACAAGAGAACAAAGTAGGTAGACATTGTGTGGTAACTACTGCAATAGGTACTTTGTAGTACAACATTTACAGTTTATTAAAAGACTAGCTGGCCCGTTCCGGCTTTGCACGGATAGACAAATCAAAGTTAAATGTATATTAACAATCAAAAAAATATATCAATAAATATACACTAGTATGTATTTCTTATGGGAATTTTTAGCAACTTTGACCCCCAAACTCCCCTAAAATTTCTAATTTTTTGAAAACCTTCCTTAGCGAGCACCTAAGGCCCTAGAGGAAGCTACATACCAAATTTCATTCCAATCCGTTCGGTAGTTTTGAAGAAATCGTGATTTAGTAACTTTGACCCCCCAAACCCACCCTAAAATTCCGTTCGGTAGTTTTGAAGAAATCGTTTTTTAATAACTTTAATCTTCCCAACCCCCCCTAAAATTTCGAATTTTTTAAAACCCTTTCTTAGTGAGCACCTTTGGCCCTAGAGGAAGCTACATACCAAATTTCATTCCAATCCGTTCGGTAGTTTTGAAGAAATCGTGATTTAATAACTTTGATCCCCCCAAAATCCCCCTAAAATTTCGAATTTTTTCAAACCCTTTCTTAGTGAGCACCTATGGCCCTAGAGGAAGCTACATACCAAATTTCATTCCAATCGGTTCAGTAGTTTTAGAGAAATCGTGATTTAGTAACTTTGACCCCCAAACCCCCCTAAAATTTAGAATTTTTTGAAAAACTTTCTTAGTGAGCACGTATGGACTTAGAGGAAACTACGTAACAAATTTCATTCCAATCCGTTCGGTAGTTTTGAAGAAATTGTTTTTTAATAAATTTGATCCCCCCAAACCCCCCCTCTAAAATTTCGATTTTTTTTCAGACCCTTTCTTAGTGAGTACCTAAGGCCCTAGAGGAAGCTAGATACCAAATTTCGTTCCAATCCGTTTGGTAGTTTTTGAGAAATCGTGATCAGTGAGTCAGTGGATTTGGCTTTTATATATATATATATATATATATATATATATAGAAGATAAATAAGTTTGTGGGAGTTTTTGTTGAATTAATCATCGGAAAAAATATGGTTGTTGGCCAAAGTTTTAAGGAAATATGAAAATCCGTTGCCAAGCCTTTTACGGGTGGCGAAACTTCCACTCTTGTACAACACATTTTCAGCGACAAGTTTTGTAAGATTCCTTAGTAATTTGAAGTTTTCCCGTTCCTCTGCAAGACCCTATTTAACTATTCCTACGTCGTATTAGAATCACTTAACCAAGTTGGGTATGCGTGTATAAAAACCCGACTTTACCTGAATATATTGCGGTACTTATCCATTGATTGTGTGATTATTTAATTATGCATTATTCATGAACTCTAATTACACAATATTTAATGCTTGTTTTAATACATTCAGTCGAGGGTCGTGTAATAATAGAAACCTGGTGATAATGTTATGTTATGAAGTTTGGACCATCAGTGTTTAAAAAATACATGAATTATTTGTACGAGTACAACAGTACAACTAAGACTGAACAGGAATTAACTAAATAATTTTTAATCTTGAGTTTAAACTAGTACCAACATTTTAGAAATAAATACTACATATTACAAATCCTTATATATTATTTCTCAAAGGTGTTTTTATATCGCTAAGCGATATCTCCCTTAATTCTTCATCAAAATTATTTATAGAAACATAATTTTAAAGCATATTATGTTCCCCGCTATTGACGAAAAATTGACAAACAGCTTAAAATTCATGTTTTCGTTACACAAATTTATTACAAACACTTTTATATTATACTTTAGTACCTGGAGACCGAGCTAAAGCTCGATTATAAGCAGGGCTATGATTTCAATAATAAATATTGGATTATTGAGTTTTGAGGTTAGTCCTATAACATTAAACAACTAAATAAAGGGTATATACAACATTAGGCTTACCTGTAATAAAAATACAGTTTAAAGGATTAACCACAATCTCAACGCTATGCCTCAGAAATAAGTCAGGCCTAAATTAAAGTATTATTTCAATATCGATTTATTCCTAGGGCCTAGTTCGCTCACGTCAATAACTACTATTATTGCAAATTTCCGTGAACATCGTTTAGGTTAGGCCTATAACATTAAACAACTAAATAAAGGGTATGTTTATTATGTATTCGTTGCCATGGTAACTATAAATAGATACAACATTAGGCTTACCTCTAATAAAATATACAGTTTAAAAGAAAGCAGATGATTATTATTGTAATGGCATTGAAAACATTTGCATCAGCTGTGCTTTGTATTGTTTAAAATGGACAAATTTCACTTTTTAATTTAATAAAAAGACGTAGAAAACGAATTTTCCCAGACTGGTGACCATTTCCAATCGATTTCTCGTGGCCAAAAGCCTAATATAAAATCAAAAAATCAAAAATCCTTAGACGGAGATTCCAGATCCATTTAGCAGACAAACAATTATCTCTCGCTTTAGAAGATAAGATATGGTTCCTAATGAAAGGCGCCATCTATTAACAATCAGTTTAACTACATGACAGCTTTCGTCAAATCGTCAGATTAAATCAACGTAAAGCGATATACACTTTTATAAAGTGTTACTTATAAACAAACGTAAATAGTTAAACGTAATTAACTGAATTAAATCAACGCATTCAATCAGGTAATTAGAGGCCTACTCCTAACCTGCGAAATATTCGCAAGGGTCAGCTAGTAAATAATAACTAGGGGAGACCCCTGCGTGCTCCGCACGCCAACCCCCGGTGCGACCTTCTAAAAACATATGTTATGTTTTATTTATAATAAAAGTGTAGGATTAATAATAACCTCAAAACTAAGATGGTAAATAATGTTAAATGTTCAAATCAAATTATTTATTATATTTTATAACAGCAGTAATAATAAAGGTTAAAAGAACCAGTAAGTCTCAGGTCTACAAAATTAATCAAAAACCTAACAAAAAAGTTATAAATAATAACCTCAAAACTAAGATGGTAAATAATGTAAAATGTTCAAATCAAATTATTGCTTATATTTTATAACAGCAGTAATAATAAAGGTTAAAAGAACCAGTAAGGCTCAGGTCTACAATTAATCAAAAACCTAACAAAAAAGTTATAAATAATAACCTCAAAACTAAGATGGTAAATAATGTTAAATGTTGAAAACAAATTAGTTCGTAAATTTTATAATTTGAATAAATAATTCATTTCCTCCCTTATAAAAATCAATATTTACTTCCACAAAGCAGCTGTATTAGTTTGTTTCTTATTATAAACAGCTGTTTTGTATTAAAATGTTTTTATAACCTTCTGAATACTGTAATCATCGTTATTTACATCCACGAAATCAGCTGGATTAGTTTGTTTCTTATTATAAACAGCTGTTTTGTATAGAAATGGTTTTGAAATATTTTCCATGTTAATCTTATGGGGAAAACCCGACCTTTGAGATTAGCTCACGCCATTAAGGATAAGAATTTTTGACATCTAAAACCTTATTGCAAAACTACGAAATGAGACGAATTTTTTGAAACCTCAAACATTAAAATTGGTCCAGAAATAAGGGAGGAGTTGTGTTTACAAAAAACGGCTTCACGTATTATATATAAGGATATAACAAAATTTACCTACTAACCATCGCACAGTGGGGTATTTGACCACAAAACCTGGCATATATTAAAAAAATTAAAGTGAAACGGGAATTCACTCATTATTATATTAAGATAGTAAATATTCCAAAGAACAATAAACAACTATTGACCGGCCGATAAACACATTCTTTCCTTAGATAATGCATCATTATAAGTCCAGTTCTCAAGGAAGCATTCGGTTAGCTAGAAGGTCGTGTTATAGATTATTTTTCTCCCTTATTTAGTACAATTTTGATTGATCAAGAATGGCAACATCAACCTCTAGTAACTATAAACAAAATACATTCGTAAAGTTTAAACATAATGGTTTATAAATTTTGATTAATTTTGTAAAATATGTAACAAAAATATAGTTATTTTTTATAGTTATGATTTATATGAAGCATTATGTTAGTGTTCCAAATGAGATCAAGCTGTAATTCTAATGTTAATGTAAAGGTTTTTTCTTAAACTTTTGGAATAACAATCAAATTTTGCACATATTTGCACCTTTTAAGGATATACATTTTTTTGTGAAACTCTGTAGGCCTATACCACTGTCAAAATAGGTATATTAATAACCGTCACAATTACCATACAATAAACAATTTATTACCATGTGAAATTACCATTGAGAATAAATCTTAGTTAAATGACAAAAAAGTAAATTTTGATGGAAATAAGGATTAGGGTTGTTAGTAGAAATACAGTTTTTCATATAAGGATATAATAGTTATTTCAGTGTACAAACGTGCAATGATTCCTTTTATAACTTTAACATACATTCGAGAAAAATTCAAATTATGCATTAAGCTTTTTTTCCTTTCAAAAATGGAACAATTGAAAATGTATTCATTTGTGAAATGTTACTTTTATTATTAATGATTTAATTTAGAGGTGTATTCTTAGTTAACTTTTAAAACGTAACATAAAGATAACATTAAGTTGTTATTTTCCAAATAACAATAAATCCTTTCTCCTCCAAATATAATGGCTGTTACAAGTGTTTGATTTTTCTAATTCTAAAACTTTTAAGTTTGTTAACAAAAAATGAATATATTATGCACATATCACAAAATAGAAACTATTTTTTATTGATTTTATCCTTTAAAATGACGGACATTATTCCATTTCCATTCTTATTCTAGGACGGACAAGAAAAGCATTCAACTGACAGATTACAATTTTAGCTCAACTTAAAATATTGTGTTTTTAAATGCTTAGCAATTATGTTACAATTTAATTTCCTTAATTTAACCCTCTTTACTGGAAAATTGATAAATCTCGATTTTAAAATATTATTTCAATATATAAGTTGTCTTTTTATTCACCTTTGACCTTCAATCAGGCTTCTTCAAATCTAATACATTTAAAAACATAAAATGGTATATTATGATTAGTATTATGACGTAATTATTTTTAGAATGAAGTTTGTTTTCACAACGTTTTTCATCTTTTATGTATAGATATTTTGTTTTAGGTCTGTAAAATAGCAATCTATACCAAAATTTGATTACCTACGGCGGAGTTTTGAATTTATGCCACGTTTTACGGTAAAATACCCCACTGTGCGTCGTGTGACTTCGTTCAGCGTATGTTTATTGCTCTCTGGAACTTTGGAGACTGGATTTAATCAGTAGTCGTTCGACCGTTACACAAACTAGGCGTCTATCCGAATTACATGTCACAGTCGTGTGTTGTGATTTTTAAAATCTGATGATGAAAAATATGTTCCGAAACGCGTCATAAACATACACTGAGCGAAGTCACACGACTGATATTAGGTAAATTTAGTTATATCTATTTCTGACTTGTATGCTTATACAATGAGTTTAAAATAATAATAATAACAATAAAATAGTATAACATTTACTTTTCGAGATACCAAATTTTTGCTTCCCGAAATTAGTGATATTTTTTACAAGTGAAAACGTTTTAGGAGCACTTTTTGGATATACGAGGTCGTTAAGACACTTTGCGTTTTTGATTTCGTCTATGGTTTCATCTTCTTTTTTAACACGCTTATATTAGCTTCATATGTATGTATGTTTGTTTGTAAGTAACTCTCCTTTGGACTAAAAGCCAGTGGCTAATTAATGTTATTATATCTCTCTTACGTAAGTGCAATCGTTGGCCGAGCGGTCTAAGGCGCGGGTCGTCGCTGACGTCAATCCCCGATCGTGGGTTCTAATCCCGTCCACGGCCAATTTTTTTTTTTCCAATAATTAATCGAACTAAAAAGTGAAAAATAAATATAGTTTAAAAAAACTAAAAAACACGCTTTTAGAGCATATCAAACAAAAAAAGTTAAAAATAATTTTTCAAATAAGCTTAAAACAATAATAAACGATAAATACTAGCATTATTGTAAAAAAAGCGTGGGGCGCTTTTTTTACAATAATGCTAGTATTTATCGTTTATTATTGTTTTAAGCTTATTTGAAAAATTATTTTTAACTTTTTTGTTTGATATGCTCTAAAAGCGTGTTTTTTAGTTTTTTTTGTACTAATTTTTACGGCTAAAAACTCCCGGCACTAAAAAAATCAAAATATGGAATTTTCAGTGAAATCGGCCTAGTAGTTTTTGAGCTTACAAAGGACAAAGAAACATTCATATATAGATATAACAATCTCGTGACACAGTGTTTGTTATCGAACTCCTCGAAAACGGCTTCACCGATTTTTATGAATTTTTTGTGTATATTTGGTAGGTCTGAGAATAGGTTGTAGGCTATTTATTACACCCCTAGGTGATAAGGGATGTTAGTAACATCCCCTAAAACAATAAATATTAAGCTAACACGATCAGATTAAACGAACCGGAAATGGTTTTCGGTCCAAAAGGAAGTCATGCGTCATTCGGTTCACATGTTTTACAGTTGAAAACAGTACATAAACTGAGATGTAGATAGCGTTCGCGTAAGTTTTCAGGTAATAAGCAATAAAAACGATTTCAAGCACTGGCGCTGTTTAGCCCTGCTTTGTAGTGAAGGTCCCTTTCGCACTATTCGGTTTCGACTCAAACATGGCATATATATTTCCATCCTAATACTATTCACTGATTGTTGATATATTTCTTCTTGTACCTACAAATTCTGATGAAATTTCTGCACGTTTATGTTTCTTACCAAGGTCGTAGCCAGGAAACCGTTTCGGGATTTGAATTTAAACCCTTTTAACACTTAATAAATTTGTGTTTCTTACCGTCATCGATATCCAATTCTTTCTTTAAGAAACGTGCTACAGCTGTTTCGCGATTAATCGCATTTTCAAACACTGTACACGAAACACATTAAAATATAAAACACACACAGTTCACACACGATAATTCTACGCCCATTGGGACGTCGTCAAAAATAAAATAGCACACAAAAATACACAAAACGTCCGACATGTTTAAAACTTGTTGGCCAACAGAATACATTACAATTAATTATTTAAAATGTTGGACAGCTGATAACCACGGTTGCCAACTGCGAAGAACAGGTTATCCCTACAACGACTAATTCCATACAGCCGACTTGATTATTTCTTCATATATTGGGTTTGCTGTAAAATTTACTTGGGAATTTAAAATTTTTTTGGTTCTTTTCTTAAGCTGTTATAAATTTCTATTTCTTCTAATCTGTCCATATGTTTACCTTTTCTACAGGTGTGTACGATTTCCAGGCTATTGATGTCACTGTATTTGTGGTCAGTATTAACTATGTGTTCGGTGTACAGGGAGTTCGTCGGATATTTATTGAGGGATTTTATATGCTCTTTATATCTTTTCGCAAAGCTGCGTCCTGTTTGGCCTATGTAAAATGATTCGCATTCGCCACACTTAAGTTTGTAAACGCCAGTCTTGTCCAAAGCTGGGATGCTAGGAGCGTTTGTATTATTAACTGAGAGTTGTTTTTTGAGACTGTTATTAGGTTTGAATGCTACAGTATAACCTTGTTTACTAAAGGTGCTGTGGGCTATTGTTTCAGCAAGTTTGTTATACTCTAAAGATACATACTTCTTGTCGATAGGTTTCTTAATCACGTCCGACCTGCTTTTAAGCTTTCGGTGTAATTTATCGATGATATCTATACTGTAACCATTTTCCTGCACAATGAATTTAATAGTGTTAAATTCAATGTCATAGTTCTCCTTGTTCAGTGGTGTATTCAAAAGTCTGTGTACCATGGAGTTAAAAGCGGCCATTTTATGTGAGTTGGGGTGATTAGAGCTGGAATGTATCACTTGATCAGTATAGGTTGGTTTACGGTATATATTGAAACTGTGGTTTGAGTTTGTTCTTGTAACTGTCAAGTCTAAAAAATGTATGCTTTTATTGTCTTCTATCTCGGAGGTAAACTGTAAGTTAGTGTGCACTGACTTAAGGTATTTGTTAAAAATGTCCATTTGTCTACTGTTGCCTTTGAACAAACACAGAACGTCATCAACATACCTGTGCCAATAGATAAGTTTCGAACGATGTGCGTTTCTGTCCGACAAAACAAAACTATCTTCGAAGTTGTCCAAAAACACTTCAGCTAATATGGGAGATAGAGGG
>JAGFPH010015052.1:0-13264 GCA_018207615.1 Philaenus spumarius | reverse complement strand
ATCATGTAAATGATGTGTGCTAACTCAGAATAATGAGACGTGATCGCTCTTTGTACTCGGTGCATTCTATTGTATACGAGTGTCAAACAACTCAACACATATTCATTACGAGGGGATACCTGCTAAGGCGCTAAATTGTGTGAGTCTAATGTCGTCCAGGACATGGATCCTGGCTAATCGTCCTGAACGGGAACCCTCTGGAGCACCTGGAGTACAATGACCATACCTGGGAGTGAGGAAACAGCTGGACAGGGCGGTTACCGGTCTTGTGTATGAACCGTTTTCAATAAATAAAATAAAACATATTTCATTGTTGTAATCAGATATTGAAAGTGGAGCTGCAGTACGATCTACAAAGTTCCAGGTGAAAGTAAACCACATTATCAATATAGCCTATATTACTATTCTCATAAATTTGTTTTATATTTGCATTTATTATTTATTTATTGAGTCGTTTACCCTTTTTCAACAAATTACCATATAGGCTGCAGCAAATAAAATAAATATGGAAACAACAACAAAGTACCTCTAGGGTAAAGCTGTGTAGATAATTGACGACATTGCTGAAATAATTTAAAATCTATCTATATAAAAGCGAAATGGCACTCATTCATTCATCAGCAGAACTAAAAATCTACTGAACCAAATGAGTTCAAATTTGGCATGCATGTTCAGTTGGACCTTTAGACGCGCACTAAGAACGGATTTTGAAAACATCCCAAAGATACGCCCAATATTCGCATTTTTTCTAGCGATTTTTGCGTTTTCTCAGCTTTTTCGAGAACTAATTGGCAGAAAATGTTGAAATTTGGTACTTAGGTTCGTTTAAAGCCTAAAAGTAATCTGTTAAAAAATGTTTGAGATTCTCCCAAAATTACGCCAGAAATAGGCGTTTTTGCATTTTTCCTTGCGTTTTCATTGCGTTTTTGATCATCCTTAAATTACGCCCGAACGGATTGGAATGAAATTTGGTATGTAACTTCCTCTAGGACCTTAGGCGCTCTCTAAGAAAGGGTATGAAAAATTTCGAAATTTTAGGAGGGGTTTGGGGGAATCAAAGTTACTAAAATCATAATTTCAGATCTTTTATTATTATGACAATAGTGCTTTCATTATTTAAGATCTATATATATAAAAGCCAAATATATATAACTGAACACTTCAAAAGATTACAATTACGTTAAAAAGACTGAAAATACTAACCACCACGGGCAACGCCGTACGTGTCAGCTAGTATAATAATAGAATTGGAATGAATCTGCGTTACTCATGATAAACATTATACATTTGAGTAGATTTAAATTAGAAATACTTTTATTGTATAAAGAAATTTAATAAATACATTACACTATGGTAAATAATAACATTTAGGCAACTATTCGTTTTTTTTTACCTTTTAGAGAATTTCTACAACGAAATCATATTCAGGCAGTTTGAGCAAATAAATTCTTTATTATTTTCCATTTCTTTACCTGATTTCGTAAAACTACTTTTAATTATATTCCTTATAAATATTGTTTTTAATTCTTTTAAATCTAATTTAATATACGTCCATATAAACGTAATTCAAAAAACTCTTAGATTCAATTTAGTTTGATATTTTGTATTTGTTTATGTAGCAACTTTATATGTAAAAACCCCAGGCTAAGTGACGGTGTGCTGTATCTTAATTTTTTAATTAAGGTTTTCTTAGACCAAGATAAAAGTTTTTATTATTCAAGAAGCTTAGAAACTACTAAAACAGTTAAAGTAATAAAAACAGAGTGCTTTCGGTGTATGTATTACCTAGTGGAAATCTAATGAAAGCTTATAAAATATAAGCTGAATAATTTTACTTCTCCGTTTGGCTCAAGTAGAAGGCTTCCTGTTAAATGGTATTTCTGTACTTTTACTATAAATGCTTGCTTAATATCGGGATATTCAATTTTTTCGTGGTGCCAAACGGTGTCATCTAAAAACTAGAGTAATAAGCTATGATAATAGTTTGCTCATGGTGAGTTTCTGTTAGTAAGCTGTATAATGGTTCAGTCGGCGATTTCTGTTTAAAATGTTTGATGTTTCCATTATTGAAACAAAATCTATTGCTTCTCCTTTCTATTTATTTGCGTTGCACAATTTACAATTTTGAGTCATTCTTCTAATAAAATATCTTTCAATTTGTGCATATTTAATAACATGATCTTAAGAGAATACTGTGTTTTTCCTTTGTCATTTTTTGTTGCTCAACCTGACTTTTGCAATTTTACCCCTGGCATACTGTTCATCAGCAGTTTGATTTCTCTGGAGTTGGCAGTAGACATTTTATTTTTTCTCGACTTGCATGTTTTCTTCGGTTTTTTCATTATTGATAGATTTTGCACCATCCAATTTTGTTCTCCTTGAATTTCGTTCTACAGGTATTTAACTCGCAATAATGTTGGTTTTATATAGTCTTTATTTTTATTTTTTAATGTTGTTGGTTCGACTGTTATTTTGGCTATATTGTTTGCAATGTTAGTTTAGTTTTTGCTGTCTCGCTGTTTTTCTTCTTTTGCTTATCTTAGGCATAAATAACATTGATGTTGTGTTTTCATCAAGTTTTTTTAAGTTTTGAAGGCAGTTCGGTAACTCTAAATTCTTCAGAACGTTTTCTTTATTGTAATTAAGCACTTCGTAAAAATGTAACATGGTCAAATCTGCCCATTGAAATTATAGTAAAATATAAATAAATTATTGAAGAATGTATGTTGTCAACGTTCAAAACTATATAGGGGGTTTCTCCGTGTGTAAATTGTTTACATTTATATTTTACATAATGCTAGAATTTCATTCCCACCTCAATACATTTTATCTATAATCGTATAATTATATTAATTGTCAGCAAAAATGTGGTGACGGTAGGTATATTCACACTTTATGAAAGAATAAAAAAATTTCCAACGGGGTTTTATAAAATATGACACTTCAGTCCTTACCCATTCTCCTTACTAAACGCTCCATACACACTGTAAGAAATACATCAAAATGGACAACTGCCATCTTCAGGTCCTAATATTTTCTTAAACGTCTAGTCTTGAGTCTTGGTAGTTAAAATTAAAAATGGCACTCATAATTGTAAAATAGTTGTTTAAATGAACTCATCACAAAAAAAAGACTACAGTATTACAATAATTGTATGAATTATTGTGGATAAAACCTTAACGCATCACACAAAAAAATGTACTGTAATACTAATATCGTGTAGTATGTGTTATAGCATTCTAAATTAATTCGAAATTGTATCATTAATTAAGTAATGTACAATCTTAAAATTTTATTGACGACGAGAGTATTTGAATTTGATGACACAATAGTAAAAATCACCCCAGTGAAAAATCACAGGCAGATACAGAAATTAGTAATTGAATAGGCCTTTGTTTATTTGTTATATGAAGATGTACGAATGTTTCCGAAGTTAAACGAATGGGTATCTCTTCTTTAAATTTGTATAAATGAATAATACATTGATGATAAAAGGTTATTTTTATATTCGTTTTATAACCTCAAAGCAAATCTTATAACGTATTATAGCTTGGATAAGAAGAGGTATTTACAAAAACAAACTTCACAAGACATTATATTATTCATTTAAGTTGTAAACATAATCACAAAGTATAATCTACGCTAAGTTTTCTTTAAGTAAAACAGATTATGGGTGATATCAGCTGTTATATTATATTGTTACTCAAGGACGTACGAACGTACACTCGGTTTTATATGAGTTGATGTGAGTAAGAAAATATTTAAAACTATATGAAGGCATTTCAATAATAATCATTGCACAGATTACATTTCGTAATCTGTCCGTTTGAAAACACCCCTTGTCATAACAAAACAAACAAATTACAATACATATTTCACTGGTATAAATTCCACCCACCGAATCTGTTGCGGATAAAACCGTGAAAAATCGTTCCACTCCCACTATTTACAATTTTAAAACAGTCGTTTCAAACGTGTATTTGTGTAACCTCGTGACAGATGCCCCTCATCACCACCAGGGACAGTCTATTGATGGGGTTACATCACACTGTCCCATCGCTGTTTCATAAATCACCTCTTCTACCCGTTGATAAATACTACCCTGTGAATGTTTTCACTTATAATAAGTTGGAAACAGGTTTCATAATGGAGCTTATATTCTGACCGGGGTTGAATTTGGACTTCAATGCGGAAGCTTCATTTATAACCATGAAGGTGGTTGTGGGGTTTGGGCGACTGGAAGGGTTCTGGTATGGACTTTGGAGTTGATAATACACGTAGTGTAGAAAAGGTTTTATCGTTTGGAATTAAAGTCACTGGAGTGTTTATTAATGTCGGCGAAGAGCAGTGGACATAATTCTTTTGTGCTGAAATGTGTTATTCCACTTGTGTTTTATTAACAGCCATAACATGACCGATAAATGAGCTCTAGTTATAGCTTTGTATTATGTTAAGTCAACTGTTAATAGAAATTTCACAACCACCTTTCAACGGTAATTTCATCAGTGAAATGAAATATTCAATATTTACCTGAACAAGTTCAAGATCTACACAGCTAGGAGTACTGTAATTATTTATAATTATTGTATATAAAATAAAATAATTATTTAAACTGTTAAAAATTCCCCACTGTTTTAAATTTTTTATATAAATACTAACCAACAAATTAAGATAAACTAGTTCATTTAAAAAAATAATATAATTTCGATTAAAAGCAGTTTCTAATCAAAATATTTTAATTTGTGTTAATAAGTTTTAATAAAAACTCTTACTTAAACGCTATTGTTAAGATTGTGTACATATTTATAGATCCATAAAATTTAAATTTTCAGAGAAAACATAATGCAAACGAATTTAGAAGCTGAAAGAAGCGTCAACTTAAAAAGTTTTATGGTACACAATTTGATGAGGTGGTGAAAAAAATATAATTTACATGCCTATAACTTTATCTTTAAAATATATTTTTGCTTTCTCCGTATTTGTAAATTTGATGATTTTTATGGTTTACCTTAAAAGGATTCACGAAACCCAGTATTAGCAGCTGTATATCTGTCCGGAACGCATCAAAAACCATCACAATTAAATTTGAAACTTGATAACCCGTAAATATTCCAAGAATAAGAGTTACAAAATATTCCGCCCACTATAGCCGAAAGTAGTACAGCTAAAGTTAGTCTGATGATTGAAAAATGCAATAAAATGGTTTAAGCAGTGTGTTCTACCTTCTTTTATTCCTAACACAAATTTCCCAAAATTACAACTTTGAATGCTTATAACTCGAAAACAAAGTCGTCTATTGAAAAACGGCTTACGTTATTGTTTTTTCTTGAAATATCACATTTAAATGATGTTTCACACGACCACCATCCCATTTAAAAACATATAGTAGAATCCAATACGGCGAATCCAAGATGGCGGACCAAATTCCAGAACCACAAAAATGTTGGATTTATAAAACTATGCAGATCCGCATAAGGTTCTTCCTCCAGGTACGTCTCAGGTACGCATAAAACTGTTTCCATACTTAAAAATCACCCTGTTATATTAGCCTGTTAGTTTATCTTTAAATATTCTCATTGTTACACGATTATCTCATTGCATTGTTTTAAATCAAAACATATACAGAGTGTTCATAAAGTACCTTTAACCCCTTCATTGTGTTTGTAACTGAAAATAAGTTAACAAAACTTTGTACATATCTTGTATTGCATAACAGGACAAATTTTTTGACATCTCTAACCCTCTATGATTTTTGGGGGCTGGGAGAGGGAAGTGGTCTAACAATTTCAAATGTAACAGTAGTTAATGTAATGTATCGTTGTACAGCTTACTACAAGAGAAACAGAAGGGCGCAAACTAGAGCTTAGTAATGGACAATCAATGTTCAAAAAATATATTTTTATTTTAACACATCTCTTTTAAATGTATCGAAAATGCTATAGTATATTTTTAAGATTTCTAGTTTGTAATTGAATATTTTGAATATAGTTATAAAAACATTGAAGAAATAAAATGTTTTTTTAAATGTCCACTATCAACAACCTACTTATCCTAATATTAACAAATTAATAACCTGCTTGATGTTAATATAAAAATATTATTTTCCAGAACTTGGATTGTTAATTACTTTGAAACGAAGCAATTTACCAAGATCTAAATTGCGCCTATCTATTAACTAATTAACAATTTGTGCCCCATAATTATCAAATTTAGATCAGACGCTATTTTCAATATTTTGAATATGTAGTGCTTTAGGATTACTTTGAAATTGATAAACTAAAATTAGATCACATTCTCTTAATATGTTTGTCTGATAATTTCACTAATTAGATAAGAAGTAGATTATTTCCGTATTCCTTAAAGAAGCAAAAGGACTAACAGTTAATATTAATAAAATAAAAAATCGTGTTGAACTATGTGAAACGACTGTTAAATATATCGTTGCCTCTCAGGTCACGACGAAAGAGGAATTATCGAATTTATTAGTTGAGATTAGTGTGGGTAGAAGTTCAGTCTTTGTATGAAGATCATTTCGATAAGTCGAAGTAAAGATACAAGTAAATGAGTATGCCAATTGTGTAAAAATATGTTCTGACAAATATTACATTTTGCCTTTTCAATTACGGGTTTATACTGTCTATGATAATACATTCAAACTACTTGGCTATTGATATGTAGATTCGTTTACGACAACAAAAATGGAAACTTTGAGAGGTTACGCAAGACAAAAAAACACGAAAAGTTTGAAAATCTGTCAGTGAGTTTGTTTCCCAACAGTCCGTGACGGTCCGCAGCGCAACCGAAATGACAAAGTGGCATCGAGTCACGGGGTCAAGAACATTGAAAAATCAAGTTCTTTTCTTTAAGAACAAAATATGATTTGCATAAAGCGATTTAGGCATAAGGGTGCGCTGGTATAGGGCGGTTATTGATAGCGTGTTTTGACAAAAGAGAACCCTGGACCGCCGCATTTAGGGCTCATTAAACAGACGAATATTGTTATTGACTGGATCCAACCGATTCTCCGCGCCGGTCAAGTCGGTGTCCACTCCAAGTAACATCCGTGACGCATCGAGACTTGATCCCAATCTTGACACCCTTCTGACCACTTCATGTAATCTCCGTCCACCTTAGTAACGGATTCGCTTCTGGATTGCACAGAACCTACTCTTACTATTGCCACATATTCGGCCGAAGACGTTGGTACTTCCAGCCTGGTTTATCAATCACTTTAGTTGTCTGCTCTCCCTGAAGCCTTAATTTCTGTTTTGAGGCTTTGCTATAAATTAGTATTTTTGTAGATCCAACATTTCATCCTTCTACTGTTTTGGCTTTTCCTTTAACAGTGTATGCATTCAGCATCTTAATTCCCAAAGTAATTTCTTGTGAGCTCAGCCATGCTTTTATTTCTTTGCATATTTTGACGATCGATATGTCAAATTAAATTGAGTTTTCTCAAGATATTTCAAAAGTCATTTAATTTATCTTCAATCACTAGGACTCTGCTTGCTTAAGCTTCAAACTTCCCATTTATATCTTATGGAAGAAATATTTATTGAGTGAACGTCATATGTGTTTTATCTTAAGCAATCTCACTTAAATAACAGTTAATTTAAGAAACTAAATATTTCTATGAATAACCTATCACTGCGTTGTTTTTACGTTTTTATTTTGTATAATGTTTGTTTTCAGCTCCCTGAGTATTTAATTTTTACGGTATATATTATAGTTCTGTAAATTTAGTGAGATTATTACTTAAAAACAAAATATCACAAAGAAGAAGACAGCAGGTAACCAATGGTAGGAAGTTAGGAAAGTATAAACCACATAATTTACATGATACTAAAATCAAGCATTTGCGAAGTATTGCCGGAAACACTAGAAAGGCTTAATCCTTTAAAATTTAGACAACCAGCATAAGGCTTTTATAAAATATCATATAAGTAAAATTTAAATAACTAAACAACTATATATACGTATCCTCTTTATATCATGGAAGTTATTATTAACAACTATAAACAATTATTGTTAATGATTTAAATTTTCCTTTCCAGATTCCGGTTTTGTCTTGAAGCCACTCTTGGCTGGAAACTATGTGATGAAATACTTTAGGTTGTACTGTATTATAAATATAATTAATATATTTTGCATTGTTTTGTGTTGTATTGTATAGTAATTTTAGTATCCTTTTAAGTTTTTCTAAAGTTTAAATAAATTTGATTGTAATAATAGGGTGTATGTAAATATCTGCTTATTACGAGGAAAGAAACTTTAGAAAGGATTGAAACAGAAATACTTGTAAAAATGCCTAATCCCAGACTATTTCCACCAAGTTATTTTTTAATAATGTAGTTACAAAACATAATTACGACTGATAGAATTGACCGTTAAAATTATTGCGCGACTGTTTTTCATCATTCACTCTTATATATTTCTATTTATGAGTTTTTGAATACTTAGATAAATCTGGGTTCAATGTACAACGAGTAATATAAACCCCCACGTAATGCAATATATCTAACAAATAACTATCGAATAGATGGCAATTTTAAGTTTAAAGTAGTAAACTAATAATTAGTTTTCAGTTAACATTTAACGAACTGACCTGTACATAGGCAATCAACTTTTAAACATTAAACACCGTAGAAATTAAAGTTTTTCTAGCGTTCCAAGCTCTTCTTACCGTTAGTGGTCAGTTCTAAAAAAACTTTTATAACTATAAACTATAATTAAAAAAAAAACTTAAATAATTACGCTAACAGTTTGTTCTTTCGCTGACATGATATACTTAACATTTCGTATTCTCTGATATGCCCAATTCACAATCCAACATTATACATTTTCACTATATACATCAGTAAAAGTGGTAACATTTTTAAAAAATCGTAATTTTCGTTAGTGTTTTCAAAACTTAGATATACTATATTTTTTTCTAAAACCTCTAAAAAAAAATGTTATTTGAAGAATTTAGCTGTTGTACTGTACAAAACAGAGGAAGTACTTTAACATTTTGTTTGTATGTAAGTAAGTTTTATTACCGCTTCTCTACAAGACCAACAACAATATAAAATCTTAAGCTAAACATACTACATCTTCTATAAAATATATAAAAAATTTGACAATACTGTAGTTAGAATATAGTAAGTTGTAATTACTTTCAATAAGGACAAAAACGAAACAATGAAAACTCCGCGACATATAAATGACCTATTTGGGACAACAAAAACAAAAAAATAATAATAAGAACAAATAAAAAAAACAATATATTTATATCTATTTACAGCTAAAGTGAGAAGTCGAAGAGGGGAATCCAGCCGACCCAGTTCACACAAATAACCATTAGCCTACATTTACACAGAATCTAGAAACATTTACTCAAAAACAGCTTCTAACAGCTCATAACATCCACAATGCAATAAATTGCCCAACAATTAAACAAAATACAAAATTACCATTCTAAACCATTTCAATCTATAGATATACTTACATCACTAATCTAGCATTCATTCATACATACTCAATATCACCCATCCATTCATTTTTTATTTTTTCAAGTAAGAAAATTAAAGAAGAAGTCAATGTTTTTGCCTTCCATTAAACGATTCCTCAATAATTTTATAAACCTAAATTATCTATTTCCACATGTTTAAATATTTTCCGGCAAACAATTAATAAACTACTTACTTTACTTTATCCAACGCCATCCGTCCTTGGCAGTTCGGCCATTAGACGACGAGCCTCCCAGTAGCGTGTTGCGATGTCATCGGGCATGGTCGTGAGGCTGGTGCATGTCATAAGATGAAGAGCGTCCATCCGGGAGGACCGGCAAAGAGGACAGCAGTCATTTGGGGCCATGCCGATTCTGTGCAGGTGGGCCTGAAGGTAGTCGTGTCCAGTCGTTGTTCTAAAGAGAGCAACGGCAGTGGATCTCTCCAGTCGTCCTGATATTGGTCCATTGGTGGCGAGACATTCCCAGGTCTTTCCCATGCTTTGCTCCTTCAGGTAATTGGTGGTAAATCTGTTTATGGTGGTCGTGATTTTGTTGTTTGCTGCTCTGAGAGTTGTGGGGTTGTTAGGTTGGGTGGATTCGGCGCCTTGCTTGGCTAAGTTGTCAGCTCGCTCGTTTCCCGGAACTCCGACGTGGCTTGGGACCCACTGTAACGTTATTGTCCATCCAGAGCTGATGAGTTCTGCAAGCTGTTCACGGCACTGGACGGTGCGGAGGCAATCAGTGGGGCTATCGCTGCCTAACGCTGAAATTGCGGCCTGAGAGTCAATGAAAAATGCGGCTTTTTGAGCTGGTAGGGTTAGTGTACTTAGAGTTGTAGCAGCTTCATAGATGGCGCGTACTTCTCCGTCATAGTTGGTAGAATGTAGCCCCGCAGCAGTGAACCCTTCAAATAGTCGACAATGCCATCCAGCTCCAGCTCCTTTAGTTTCTAAGTAGGAGCCATCTGTGTAGATGTGAAGCCACTCATGCGATGGGTAGGCTGTGTGTATTGTATGTAGTGCCCATATCTTTAGTTCAAGCGGATTGCACTCTGCTTTGCTGAGGTTTGTATTTTGTAGGCTCATGCTGACTTTTGGTAGAGCTGATGTCACTGAAGTGAAGTGTTGTAGGGGGGCGGCGTTGCCCGTCGAGATTTGATACTTTTGCAATAGAGTGTCTGCATGGGTCAGTGGCGACGTTTGGGTTTTTAGGCGTTGTGTTGGGGCTTGGTAGATCCTCCAGTACGCAGCGTCTGTTCTTTTTGCTCTTTCCCAGAATTTAAGAGTGTATTTGTCTCTTCTGGCTTCCAGAGGTTCAATGCCGGTTTGCAGCTGCATAGCTGTGATAGGAGTTGATTTTGCTCCACCGGTGATGGCCCTTAGTGCATTGTTTTGCACAGTATCTAACTTAGACAAACTTGTGCTGCTGGCTAGAGAGAGTACTTCGCAGCCATATTCCATCACTGGTCTGACATATGATTTGTAAGCAGTTGCCAGGACGTCCTGGGTAGCTCCCCATTTCGTGGCGGCCAATCTCTTAATTAGATTATTGCGTTTCTGGGCTTTTTCGGTTGTGGCCTTGATGTGATCGTTGTAAGTCAGCTTAACGTCTAAGGAAATTCCAAGGTATTTAGAGAGTGGAGTTTGTTTGAGCGGGCTACCCTTGTATATTAGGCTGATGATTAATAAACTTCGGTGCTAAATATGTATAAAATGTCATAAATACTGAAGGGTTGGGTTTAGGTACATTGACATTAAATTTATTCCTTCATTCTCTACTCTTTGATGTCAAGCTATTTTTATTCCCACTCCTGCTAGAAATTTCTCGAAACCTTGTTTAACTTACATAGACTACAAACTCCTCGATAGCAAAATATTCAAAATTTTAAAAAATGACGATGTGTGCATATTTTTCTGCTTATTTGAAACAATCCTTGTGAAATACTTTTGTAATTTTATAATGGGTTTTACTTTGGTATAAATAAGCTCCTCCCCAAACCGAGAGACCGTACTCTAACTTTGAGCTCACCCGTACAGAGTCTTTAAAATATTCCAATTGTATATATATTTTAGCATATAAAAAAGTGGAATGTATTTGACCGATTTATTTTTTAAGTAACATATGTGTTTCTTCCATGTTAACCTTGAGTCAACAAACAAACATAAATATTTGATGTAATAAATATGTAACATGTCTTTTAATAAAGCTCTCTAAGCGATACCCACCTAAGTAAAGTGCTTATTATTTTTTTTACAAACTTTTGCACATAATCATTTATAGTAAAATATGTTTTTAGTTGTGATTGTTGAAATATCTGTGGGTTATCATGCTTTATAAATAAGCAAAATTTAATTGTGATGCCTTATTCTTTAACTGGGAGAGACGGACAAGTTCCAGGTAAATGCTCCGTTTTATCTGAGATATGGAACAATAAAAGTAAACACAAAATAAAATAAACGGTAATAGGAACTGGCACATACTTTCTTACAAACATATTTAAACTATAAACAGATTCACTGTGACTTCATAATTGTATTAAAGTAGGAGAGGGAATACATTAAATTAGGAGAGTAATTAATAAATATTATTATTATTAGCTAGAGTGAAAACTATTCGAACGATTTCGAACGAATTTGCACCAAACTTATTAGGCCTGTATGTACGAAAAAGGGTTTTGAAAATTTTTGAAAATAACCCCCTTTTTTAATATGGTAGGGTACATTAAGGGTTACAAATAAGCGAAATTTTATCAAATCGTTAAAAAATAGAACTGACTTTTTGGGGGTTCCTTGGCCAAAAAGGGCGTTGTTTTTGAAAATTTTTCAAAACATTTTTTCGTGCACCTATACAAGCCTAATTGGCATGTTTGGTACAAATTTCTTTGAAATCGATCGAATAGTTTTCTCTTTAGCTTTGTATACATACAGACAGACAAAAATATAGACATACAGACATACAAACAGACAGACATTTTGTAGAAACCACTTTTTTGGACTCAGGAGGTCCCAAAACGGATATTTCTACAAAAATCTCAACATCGATTTTTTCCGATCATTATACTTTCTCTATACTATAGTATAGTGAGAATGTAAAATCAAGCAATTTCGATGAAACTTATAGTTTGGTGTTTTATTAGTTTCTACACAAAATTTTGTTTTACAAAAAGTTCAAGACGTTAATATTTCCCTACCTGCTAACACATCTATTTAATATTTCTTTTAGTTTGTTACCATTCTTTTATATTTTTAAACAAAGTTTTGAAGAATCTTAATCAACCATACATTTTCTCTCACCATGTTATAACCTGTAGTGGTGAAGCAACTGGAAACCTAATGTTGACAATATATCGCGCAGTGCCAACATCCCAAAATACCAGTTCCAAACGATAATGGCCATAGTTGATGGTGTCGCTTCGCCTTTCAGCATTTTTCTACAAGATAAAATTAATTGGACGCCATCGCGGGGCGAACACCTCATTTTTCGTGCAGGATTAGATCGACGGACAATGGGACACGGAAATGAAAACAAACATAAATCCGAGTTTTACATTTAAGCCGCGCGATGATAGATGGGAGCTACTGGAACCTGAGCCATGAATATATTATAAAAGCTCAATTCAGTGGCGAGCAGTTGACAAGACTCGCTTAATGAGCTGGATGTCTTTTCATCATCACAATAGCCAGACGATCGGACGTTGATAGACTGACCATGACGAAATCTTAAGATTCGAAGCAGCTGGAGGAGATCAATTTATCAGTACATGATGGTACTGGA
>JAGFPH010015051.1:7788-20097 GCA_018207615.1 Philaenus spumarius | reverse complement strand
AAGAATGTTGACTTCAGCCAGGATTTAATTATTTTCATAGTTTCCGGTATTGGAACACTTGGGTACAGAGATACAACATCGAAAGACACAAGATATTCACTTTCTGTTAACTGGGTATTTTTAACACTATTTATAAATTCGTAAGTATTTTTAACGGCCATTGAAGGAGGAGGAGGTAGTTCTTGTAGTTTTGAAACTAACCACTTCGCGATTAAATACGTAGGTGAGTTTATTCCGGACACTATAGGTCGCATTTTCTTCCCTTCTTTGTGTATTCTGGGTAAGCAATAAAGTCGTGGTAACGTTGGATTGGGAATAGTTAATTTTCTGCTAAGATCATTGTCAATTATTTTCTTGCAGTTTTTTAAAGTTTCCTTTGTGTCTTTCGTATATTTAGATAGTAGGTTTTTCTTGCAGGGTGTATATGGTCCGTTGATGATCATTTCATTTACAGTGTCTTTGTAGTCTGTTTTTCCCATGATAACAATAGCGTTGCTTTTGTCAGCTTTTAAGTAAAAAACGTCTTTTTCCTTTAAACCTTTTATTACTTTTTGATAATTTTTGTTATTGGTAGTTTTAATATTATTGTATGATTTAATGTCTTCTATCTTGCTTTTGATGTCTGATCTAATTTTAGTTTTTAATTCAAAGTTTTTAAATTTTAGTGCAGTTTCAATGTCAACACATAAAGATTCTTGATCACTTCTTAGATTTTCAATACTAAATTTCAAACCTTTATTTAATAAATCAATTTCTTCATCACTAAACATTTCATTACTCCAATTGTGTACTAATTTTTGTTTTGAAAAATGTTCATTATTGTTAGAAACGTCTTTACTGAATTCCTTCTTAGTTTTACATAAAGTTTCAAGTTTTTTATTTAAGCGTTGATTTTTATGATTGTGTTTATGGTTAATAACCGTTTTCATTATTTCAAATTTGTTGTTGAATTGTTCAAGACTGTAAATATCCAATGTTTTTGTTATTTTTAGATGAAGTTCAAAAGCTTGTAATTCTAAATTTGCTTGTTTAGAGTAAATTGACTTAATTTCCATACTTATCCAGTTTTTCTTGGCATTTTCCACAACCTGTTTAGAAACACTGTTATTTATAGGTATATTAATCTTCATAAACTTAGGAAACACTTTCTTCTTTTTACACATACTTAAAAACCATATATCGTCCGATAATAATCTAACTTTCAATTTTAACTGTTGTAGCTTATTCAGCTCGGTTGACTTGAGTGCCATAATTATTATAAAATACACTTTGAGCTTGACGGGTGAGAAGGAATTTATATTTTAAAAAAATAAAAACAATTATGAAAAGGAAAAACAATATATTTATGGAGCAGCAGAATTTAACGGATACCCCAAAACTACAATAGATCATATTATAAAGAAAGCCACTGCCAAGAAAATAAAAAAATTAAGAACAACCTTAACCCCAATCACACAAGAAAAAAGATGGATAAAAATTACATATAACCCAACATTGGCAAATACAATAACTAAATCATTTAGAAAACACGCGAACATAAACGTAGCATTTGCATCAGAAAATAACATTGGAAAATTACTAGGAAACCCTAAAGATCACATCCCCAATCAAGAAAAATCCGGCATCTATAGTGTTAACTGTGAAGTGTGTCCCAAAAAATATATAGGCCAAACAATTAGGAGTGTAAAAGTAAGAAGTAAAGAACATTTTTCTCATTTTAAATACGACCGGCCCGATAAATCAGCTATAGCTAAACATTGTCTAGAAGAAAATCATTTTTTTAAAGTAGAGAATACAACCCTTCTAAAAAATGTTACTAAACGGAATAATTTAGACGCTTGGGAAACTTTATATATTAATAAAAATAAAGACATAATAGTGAACAACGAGTTAGGCCCAATACAGAACTCTGTATTAATTTAGATTAATAAATACAAAATTTACTTTTTATTTAATATTCTATGAACTTTGTATTCTACTTTATTTAATCTTATTGCATTGTTTTCTCATATTTATGTATTTATTTATATTAATATTTTTATTTATTTATTTATTATTATTATGTTTTTTTTTTTTTTTTTTTTTTTAATTATTTTATTTGAATTGTATTACTATTATTATTTTCCATATCAATGTCAATTTAAGTAAAATAACATATATTATTCTTATTTTAATCATTAATGTAACTGTAACATTTAAGGTTTATTGTCTATTTAAGGTCCCTTGTACGCCATTGGCTGTTTAGAAACTAAGACACGCCCACTCTTGTAGAGGGGTATAAATATATGCCATAGACTTAGAAGTAATTAGTTATAATCTGTAAGTTGTAGCTCATATACCACTGAGGATGACGACTTTGTCGTTGAAACGCGTTTGGTAATAAACGTATAAGAGTGAGAATAGTGTTATTTTTATTTTTTTTAAATATAAAAGCGTTATTAATAAAATTTGCCTGCAGACATTATTAAGTTTATGTATTAAACGGTTGTTTAATTATTTTACAATAATAATTCATGAAACTCTGTTTAATATCTTAATATTTTCCTTAAATAGATTGCTTGGTAAAATGTTGCAACTAGAATATAGGGTACAGTGTATAAACCACCTAAAATAACAAAAAAATAATGTATAAAAAAAACCTCAAAGTAAAGGTGAGTATTTGTTCTGGAAAATACTTGTTCAGAGTCTAAAGAGGTATTTGTAGAATTATATGTTTGCGAAAATTGCATTATCATAAACTTGTTTGTATTAGTCAAGAAATATTACCCTTTCGTTCATTCAAAATAAGAATATGGAATGAGTTGTTGGAGTAGTACTTATAGATCACATTGGAACGTTATTGTCAAAGATTAAAAATCATTTACTAGTATCATCTGTGGTCAAGGTAGAAAGTAATGTTTGCGTCTTCATTTTTTAAACTTAAAAATTCTCCATTTAAGTTCAGTTTAACACTTATATTACGGCCATGTTAAATTGCCAATATTGGTCAACCATTATGTCAGAGAATATGTTATACATGGTGATTCAGAACTATGGGGAAATGTAGCGGTAGCTGATTCTATAGCTAAAAATAAGTAAGTAGATTATATAAACATAGAACAAAATGCTTTGTTTTCCAGATATCCGAAATTTTGTTTTTTTACTAAATAATTTATAACTAGAGAACGGTTTGACTGATTGAGTTCAAACTTGGCATGAAGTTTAATCTATCAATGATCTATCTCAACAATAATTATGAAGGATAATAGTTGAGTTATGTGTAATAATTGGTTTGTTTAACCCGGCATCCTATACCAACACAGTAAACACAACAATATTGTATGTAAATATGCTGTTATTATCTGTAACTTAGCTATTATCCTTTATCTGATTATTTTTACAGTTACACCATCCGATAGGGAATCAAAAGGGCTACAAAAAAGGTATGTTGACTGTTTTTGTTAAAATGAACGGCTTTTGAGTAATTTAGGTTTGATATTTTCAGACAGCCGCCATTTTGAAACTCATGATTATATAGAATCGATTATTTTTATTGTAACATATTATAGTTAGGTTAAACTTTATGTCAAGTTTGAACTCAATTAGTCAAACCGTTCTTTAGATAAGAATTATTTTGTAAACAAAAACAAAATGGCAGATATCTTTAAAACGATTCGTTTTCGTTCCTATGTTTATATGAACTTTTTTTCTTATTTTTAGCAATAGCATCATGTAGCTACCAAGACATTGCTTCATAGTACTAAGTCACTCTGTATACAAAATGGAATTGAAGACCTTTCTTTATCTGTCTATGATGAGTCACTGAACCAAAATTAATCTAAAATCTCAGAAAATTCAAAAAGTTATGAACTTTTTAGTTAGTATGATCAAATTGCATGTTATTAGGTACAATGTTTGTTTTACGTATTTACAATCACATTTTTACTAAACCATCATACATCCATCGTTGACATTGAGTGAAAAGATAACGGGTAAAAAAATAAAAACTTTCGTAAAATGAAGCAAAATGTGAAAAAACTTAATTTTACTGGAAACAATTCACCTATATCAAAGCCCACTAAAGAATACCGTTGAGGGATGGGCTTGTGTACATCGAGACCTTGAACGCTCCAATCGTCGTAGTGCGAAGTTGTCACGTTCTTCCCGCGCATCTAACTGACTGCGGCTGACTCAACGCATTTATAATTTTTTAAACTGTGCGATCAAGCCTCGAGCGGTAAATACCTTGAGTGTTCGAGGCTAGTAGATATGGCAACGGTATTCCTTGGCCTCCCAACGGTATTCTATAGTGGGCTTTGATATAGTTTGATTTACATGAGCTAAAACTCTCCTGGGCTGTGAGAATTTTCATTTTTCTCTTTCTCTGTAGTGTTCTGTCTTATTTTCTTTATTCTCGCCTCCTTGGTCATCTCTTATGCATCTCTGTCTACTTTTTTAGTTTTCTGCAAAGCCAACGAGGCTCGAATAACTCACATGGAAAGACTCAACTTTGTCATGTCTTTGTGGGATATTTTGACAATAGTACAGGGATACCTTTGGATTCGTCAAGATTTTAACTTTCTAAAACTGCCATCCAATCAAAAGTCACTTGCATAGTTCCAAAGTTATGGAATTGCCTGTAAACCTTTGCAATTGGAAAGACTTCAAACAATAAAACAGCAAATTTTGCGTTCTAGATATCTCTTAAAAATCAAATATATTTCAATAGACTTTTTTATATCTATTTATAGAACAAAGTTGAATCTTTCATTTGTTGTAAAGCAAACTATATTTGACTGGTTAGATGTTACTCAAACAGCAGTTGAAAATACAGACTTGCGCAGAATTCATACTACCGCTTGAGATAGCAAAGCAAGGCTGTTTCCAAGCTCTTCAACCGTCATTTTTTTAATTTCACTTGTCCGCATTTCATTTGTTTCATCTCATTTTGTGATTCAAATTAAGCTAACTCAAATACCTATATGAAATAATAATTTACAATTATAGAGTTCAGTATTGACAGTTATAAACCGTTTAAAAAACATTTGAGCATAGAGTAACCACTGTCTTCAATATTTCACCATAAACCTACCTACCAGTATTACTTAGTAAAAATAAGTATAATAGAAGCAGAACCTCGATTATGCTATAACTCTCGGATAAGCGAGGGCTCGGATAACACGGACCCTGTCAAAAATCTAGAGGGAAACGTTTGGTAAACTGGTGAAATCAATAAAAAACTTGGTCAAAGATGTGAAAAAGGTACCTACTCTATTATCAAATGAAACACTAACGCCCAAATAATAAACGGTATCAGGAAACTGACACATACTTTCTCCCTCATTATAGAAACTTAATAAAAAAATACTATTACCAATTTATTGTGATTTTTTTATTTTTAACAGTCATTTTCCCATAAAAATCCATAAAATAATGGAAAAATCAACTTTTCTCAAAAACGGCTCGAACGATTTTGATTAAAATTTTACAGTTTATAGTACTTTAGGTCCCTAATAAACTGTAAAATTTTAATCAAAATCGTTAGAGCCGTTTTTGAGAAAAGTTAATTTTTCCGATATTTTATGGGTTTTTATGGGAAAATTACCCTTAAAAATAAAAAATTCACAAAAATGAAAAAAACGCCTGGAGATACCGTGGATTAGTACCTCCATACCAAATTTCATCAAAATCGGACGACTGGTTTAGGCTCTAGGTCTGATAACATCCACACAGACACACAGACACACAGACACACATACAGACACACACACAGACATCACTCCGAAAACCACTTTTTTAGGTTCAGGGGGACCCAAAACGGATATTTCCACCAAAAACTCAAACTCGAAAATTTTGACGAATACAATACTTTCTCTATATACTATGGTATAGGGGAAGAAAGTAAAAATGAAATAAAAACATGAAATGATAAAAATACATACATAGAGATCATGTTTCAGATACAGAAATTATTTCTTTTGAAATTTAAAGTGTTTTCTGTTTAACGGAACTTGCTTGATTGTGCGGCGTTTCTTTTTTTACACAACTGGTTTTTACTGGTTTACACTGAATATTGCCATAACACAGCGAGTTCAAATTTTATTGAACATTATGACTTTTACTGAAAAATGTTTTATAAAATTGTATTGATGACGAGCAAAGTATTGGAATTACTGCATTGCACATTATTTAAAAATGATTAAACAATGTGCGTTTTATTTGCCGGAAACATTGTGTGACTAATATAAGTACACTGGCCACTATTTATGCGGATTTCACTTTGCCCTGTTACTTTAACGCATGCGTCTGCCGCATGAACTTCTGAGCTTTTTTATTTTTATTTTTTACTACCTCGGTTAACCCGGAACTCGGTTAGTCGAGACTTGGATAACCTCGGTTCTACTGTACTTAGGTTGGTACTATTTTAAGAAGTAGGCTAGTGGTTGGACGAAATATTGGAAATTCGGGTTTTTTATTTTTGGAAATTATAGAACGAGTTTACAAAAGTCTACAATAATAATACAATTGTCATTTTAATAAAAACAAGTCTATTACCACCATTTTCCCCAGTTTACAGGACCATAAATATTTGTTTTCTATAAGTATAAATATCGACACATTTTAAAGCACACATTGTTTCTTTTCGCAGAAGAGTTGCCTCTGGTATGTCTCGGTGGTGGTTGTGGTGCTGTGGTTGTTTCCTTGGAATTGTGAAACACAATCTGCTCGATACAAGGGACTACGAAACCATGACGTAATATACAAACTGAAGAGAGCAGTCAAGAGATATGGTAACTACAATGATAGGGAAGCTTTAGTGACTGCACCTAGAAGACTACAGCAAGTCGATGCAATGATGAAGAAGAGTGTAAAGAAAGAAGAACTGACGAATAAGAACTTAAAGAAAGAAGATGAATTGAGGAAGAAGAACTTAAAAAATGAAGTTGAACTAATGAAGAAGACAGAAAACAAAGAAGAAGACGAATTGACGAATAACAATGTAAAGAAAAATAAAGAATTGATAAAAAAGAGCGTGAAGAAAGAAGACGGAATGATAAAGAAGAGGATAAAGAAAGAAGAAGAATTGTTGAAGAAAAGTGTAAAGAAAGAAGAAGAATGGACGAACAACACGGTTAAGAAAAATGAAGAATTGACGAAGAGGAGTGGTAAGACAGAAGAAGAATTGACGAAGAAGAAGGTCAAGAGGGAGGTGGAAAGAGAAACACGCAGAAAAGTCGGAAATAAAACTATGTCTGCAAGAAGTATAAGTTCGGAGGTAATGGCAGAGTTGAAAAAGTATTTAGAACATCTGAAAAAGGCAGTTGGGCAAGAAATAAAAGAAATTATTATAAACTCCTATTTTGCACACAAAGAAGGGAGTTTCCCAAAATCGAGAGAAGCGATTGTTAGACAATCAACACTGTCCGATCCAAACAGATTTTTTATAGAGTTAGACGACCAGGAGCACCAAGAACTTAAAGCAGTGCATCTGAAAACAATTTTTTTACCAAAACCTAAGAAGAATATTAGAAAGCATAAAACAGTAGGTACACATTTAAGCACACGGTCTAAAGACATGACATTACCAACAGTTACTGATCGTTTAGACAAAATCCAAACAACCGAAGATAAATATAATGTTATAACTTCCGAACCTACAAAATTAATAATGGTTATCACTGATGGAGAGAAAATCCAGACAGTGGAAACTACTGAAGAAATGGCACCTAAATCGGATACAACTTTAGAAGTAGAATCTGTAACTACAAAATCACTAATTGTTACCACTGATGGGGAGAAAATCCAGACAGTGGAAACTACTGAAGAAATGGAACCTAAATCGGATACAACTATAGAAGTAGAATCTGTAACTACACAATTACCATTGGTTACTATTGGGAAGAGAAGATTCGAAGCATCGACTGCAGAATATGAAGATGAAATGGAAGGATTGTATTTCCGGATAAACTGAAAATAATTATATATTGGAGTGTATAAAATAGTGTAGTATTATAAAGGCTAATTGTTTTAAGTGTTGTGTATTGGTATCTCAGAAACTGTTGATTATACGGCAAAGTTTAAAGGTCCCTATACACTTTCCAATCCGATGTCCTAAATGTAAGATGAAACATATCAAATTGTGTAGTGTGTACACAAATTTGTTTCAACAAAATCGAAAGAGCAAGTTTCTTTCTTTTCGGCCCAGCATTTCCTATCTGATTTAAGCTTTCGGAGGGCCAACAATGTTGAAAGAGTGACCTCATCTTTTGTTTTTTTTTTTTTTTTTTTTTTTTTTTTTTGAAAAAACGGTGCTCTAGTTTGTGTTCAGGACGGGAGACTCAGTTTTACTGATTAGTGACGCTATCTGAAGAAAGAAATTTTAGATTGTGGACAACGACACCCTTTCGAAAATTATATCGAATTGTATTGGAAGGGTAATTGTAGGGAAATAAAAATGCTGAACTAAATCGATTTGGGCATTGCAAACCAATTAATTTTTTTTTTAAAATACCGTAATTGTCTCAAAACCCCAGTAATAGAGATATAGTTTTTTTTTCAACTTTACAAATAGTTTTATGGCTCTGTTTTGTTTGCATATTTTTTATAAAACATCTACTGTTTCCACGTAAATTGGACATTGCAATAGGGGTATGTAGATTTTTTTAAGTCCACCAGTTCTGGGGTTCTAAATTACTGGGCTAATTAAATTATTACCTTTTAAAGGATGCTTGATACATATGACAAGTAAGACTGTAAAAAGTACACATTTAAAAAAAATATATTTCAATGTCTGAAGTCAGTTGTTTAAAGTTTTTCACTGATAATTCTCGACCGGTCCTTGAAATATTATTATGTTTTTAATTTATATTGTGTAATGATATGTATCATTTCTAAAAAACTAAAATTATATTTTTAGCTACAGCCCAGTCAACTAATGATTACATAGTGCTTGGGAGGGCAGACTGTAGACTTCAGGTAAGTCCCCAACTCTAGGAGGTGAAACAAGTGCATGAGTGTTACCGGAAGGCGTTAAATGTATACCTATTAGGGTTTTCGGTTATAACTCAAAAACTATTGGTAATAACGAAAAAATACTCTTTACCTTTTTGAAGCCTGACAAAATGTCATGCATATCCCACTTAAAGTATCATATATATAAAAACTCAAAAAGTTAACATTTAAGGCATTCTGGGAGCCCCCTGCTCTTGGTTCACATCCTCTGCTCTCCCCATAATTTTTTGAGCATTGCGCTATACTGCCCTTCAATACGACTATTTCAAAATATCTAATATCTAAATTTAAATTTAAATGTACACTAAAACGACTACGTTTATCAAAAAAGGGCACAGAATTAAAAAGTATGCACGTTACACAAAAATACTTCCTTTGTCCTATTTTAACGCCATCACATTCTTCATGCACCCACTTCCTACATAAAATACACCCAATCATATCATGCTGAACATCTTCTTCACACAAATCACAAAACCAAGATGAAGCCTTTTCCTTTTTAATTTTTTTCTCAGTCTTCCTGCTTGAGTCAAATTGAAGGTTTTTCGGTTTCCTTTTTTTAATGGATTCTTCAAGCTGCAGTTTATAAGGCGAATAAGTTAATATAATTGCATTTTGACCCACACGAGTTTTTCGTTTCTGCACCAGCACTGCAGCTCGTGGCAGGGGAGATATTTGTGACACCAGATTCAAACAATATCGATGAAACTTTAATGTGCAACCAAATACTTATATCTAGTTATACGCAAGTGTGTATACTTGAATTGGAATTAAAAGAAATGAACTAATCTCTAATGTTTTTAGAAATGACTGTACAATAGAGTGATTGAAGTAATTTGATAATTATAGTCAATTAAATAATTGTACCAAAGTAGATTGAACAGCCAACTGTGGTTAATGTCTTTATTTGTAAATGGTGAGAACAATGTATATTGGACACAAAACCGAAAATATCTTTATAAACTGTATTATTGATTTATTATCAGTCTTAAAAAACTAATATAAAGGATTAATATTATGAGTTTAAACCGATTTTTAAATTACACTATAGGATACAAAAGTAAAATCACACAAGAACTTTTAACTTTTCATAACTTTTAACACAATTTTTAGATATTTAAAAAAAGGAAAGTAAGAACTTTTGGGTGCATTTTCTGCAGCCCCGATGCAAGTCAGTCCGAGCCGTCAGTCATCATAATGTAGACTTTGTCCTGATCCATTTCTGAACACAATGTCGACTAGAGCTATCTAAAAATCTAAATCAATCTATATCAAAATCTAAAAAAAGTACGAACGAAAACCTATATATGACCTTTTTAATGAAACACAAAAACTTGTTCTGGAGACCACGATCGGTGCTCATTGACTACGCCTGATCTCAGGTCTTACTATAAGGGTCACTGCAATAGCTCATATTTCCTACTCAAATTCGTTAGTACGTTGTTCCTTTAAACCAATAATGTTTTTTTTGATTCCTCAACTAAACTTTGTGCTGAATAGGACATATTTTCTGGAATTTTTCAATTAATATATTTTGTTTTATATGTTTGTTGTGTAATAATAGTTTAAAACAAAACAATATACCATCTAGTAGGGTTTCTAATTGTTGCCGCTTCGGATTAATTAATTAAATTTTAAAAAAATATGTCCTATCTCAGTTTGCGGAAAAAAGTTTCTAATTTGTCTCGGCTCTGATAAGGGCCGAAAATGTGGTCTGAATGGCGTTGAGGTGAAGCCTCGCTGATTCGACCCTGAAAAGGGCCAAATATGTTGGAAAGCGTGAGCCTGAAGAGCTTGCTATTGCAGGTGAAGCCTTTGATAGGTTCGTAGCGCTGCGCTGTCATTGCGATGCGAAGTTTCGTTGCGTAGCGTAGTTTGTGACGACAGAACACAACACTCTTACCAAAGTGCTGTGGTGAAAAACAGTAGCTCAGACCAAAGTTGCGCAATGACCGGACACCAAGACTGTAGTCAAGGATAAAAAAACTACTGGGCTTTGTGTCGGTCCTCAAAAAGGCCATGTGTGTGTGCTTGAAGAGCGTGTATATGACACAAGAGCCTGCCTCTTTTTCGCGAACGATCTTCTTTTTCTGTTGCTGTTTTTGTGCTGTGAAGTGAAGATGGTGTTGTAGACGTAAGAACAAGATTTCTTTTTGAATTGGAACAGTAATGAATTTATTGAACGATTGTTCCTGACGAGTCGGAAACACTCTCTCACGTTTGCTTCCCTCTTTAGCTATCTTCCTATTTGGCCTCGGCTTGAGGGCTTGCGGCTCTTTACACTTTCACGGCTTGCCTAGTTCGGAAGATTCCAGTTGGTTTCCCTTTACTTGAGGTTGCTTGATAATGTTGTATCTGCTGTAGTGTCCAGGTAGGAGATGATGATTATGTTGGTTTGGCAGACACCAGGTAGGATCTGATGATTTGGACCGTTTTCGCAGGCCTTAATATACTCTATTCCAGCGTGGAGGTGAGGAAAAGAGAAAGTTTCACAAGTGCACAGCCAATGACAAGGCTGTTCAGTATCGGTGTTCCGAACCGGTGAAGTGTTGCAATGGATTGACGAGAACTTAAGTTAGCGTTTACTAGTTGTTAAGTTCGCGTTGGGGACTGATGATTTTTCGAATAAAAGTTTTACGCGTTGAGTCGTAACACTTTCGGGAGAAGTGAGAAAATGCTCAAATTTATTTAATGCATATTATGACTTGAATTAATTCGTAATAGATGTACAAACATGTTAAGGGTGTTTATACGCCATTAGGGGAACTTTTATTTTTTCACCCAAAAAAAGCATGACTTATAATAACGTCGATTTTTGATGAAAACGCTCACATTTTTTTAATGCATATTATGACTTGAATTAACTCGTAATAGATGTACAAACATGTTTAGGGTGTTTATACGCCATTAAGGGAACTTTTATTTTTTCAGCAAAAAAAAGCATGACTTATAAAAACGTCGATTTTTGATGAAAATGCTCAATTTTTTTTATTGCATATTATGACTTGAATTAACTCGTAATAGCCTAGATGTACAAACATGTTTAGGGTGTTTATACGCCATTTGGAGAACTTTTATTTTTTCAGCAAAAATAAACATGACTTATAATACGTCGATTTTTAATGAAAATGCTCAAATTTTTTTAATGCATATTATGACTTGAATTAACTTGTAATAGATGTACAAACATGTTTAGGGTGTTTATACGCCATTTGGAGAACTTTTATTTTTTCAGCAAAAAAAAGCATGACTTATAATACGTCGATTTTTAATGAAAATGCTCAAATTTTTGTAATGCATATTATGACTTGAATTAAC
>JAGFPH010015050.1:3687-22073 GCA_018207615.1 Philaenus spumarius | reverse complement strand
AATTTTTTTTCAAAAGCAGAGTTTCGACGATATTTAGAAAAGTTATTTCACTTACAAATATTTGATTTTAATTTTGACGTAATTAGGTTTTTATAACTCAAATGTATTTGAAACAAGTTTTAGATTAAAAATTCACCATTTATATTGTTTGTAGTTGAGTACATATTAGGTAAAACTTTTTTGAAAAATAATTGTTATGTTTTAAATATTATAAAATTATTACTATTACAAAATATGAGACTAAACAATATTTTAAACTCAATGGTTGTATAGAAATTTTTATAAACACTTTTTACAAACTATGTTTTTTTTCCTAAGCAGAGTTTCGATGAGATTTAAAGTTATGATTTACAAATATTTTATTTTAATTTTGGTGTAATTATGTTTCATATCTCAAATATATTTTAAACATGTTTGAAATTTAAAAATATTAAATCACCATTTATATTATGTGTATCATTTTAATATTTTATTTTTAATACTTACGCATGATTATAATTTGAACAAAATAACTATTTTTTTCAAAGATCGAAGTAAAATATACTATAGAGACCAAAATCCAGTTTTGAAAAAGCTGTTTTGAAATAATTTGAAAAATGGTTCCTTAACGAAAGAATATTAGTTTCCTTGTTTTAACTTTAAATCGTGTTTTCAATCAGAATATTCTAACAACAATCTATATATTTTATAAACTAATTCACGATGTTTAGCATAACACTGTTGTATGATTATTTCAAGGTTGGTTAAGGTCGGTTAATTTTGTACCACCTTTCTAATGTGCCTAAAGGTATTTCGATAGAATTAGATTCTTCCCTGTAATGTCTTACTCAGTTTCACTGTTTCTATGGATTATTTTGGAGGAGATCGTCAAGTACAATCTAAAATAATTTACAAACACATTTTGTTATAATAGTTATTACAAATTGTAAACCTTTTCAAAAATAACTGATATGTTTAAAATATTGTTACTTCACATAAGGGCAAAAAATATATTTTTAAACTAAGTGTTATATATAATTTGTTATAATAGTTATTCAAAGTGAGTTTCTTTTTCTTCTTAAAATGATTCGGTATATATTTAAAAATTTGACTTACAAATATTTGTTTTTCAATTTATGGATACACCTTCACAAAAATGTACTATATTTTTCTAACCTTCATAACCCTTGTTTCATTTTTCTAATAGGATCAAATATCCACCGATGATATACTTCTGGTAATTTTAATGAATAAGTATTATTGAAAATCTATACCGAGGGTTTAAAAAATATATAAATCTTCATTAAACTAAATTCATTACTAATATATCTTTATTCAAGCATGAAAATTTTCAAAACTGTGAAAAAATAATATATATAATTTTAAAGATTTTTATCTTTATAAAAAAAATAAATAAAATTTTTGTAATGAAGGAATAAAACAGGTTAATTTTTCTATGGTTACAACCATTTTGTAAAAAAATGTATGATTAATCAAGTTCATATCTGGTAAAACTTTTTTGAAAGAATTAACTTATTTGTTTTAAACGTATAAGGACAAAACATATTTTTAAACTCAATGTTATACAGAATTTTTATTACAATAGAATAATATTACAAATTGTGTTTTTTCTTACGATTGTTCAAATTATATTTAAAAAGTTAGGAGTTACAAATATTTGTTTTTCAATCTGGACTGACAGTTTTGGTTATTTATTATATATACTATAGAGAACCAAAAATACTCCTTCACAAAAATGTATAATATTAAGTTATTATTGTCTCGAGTTCATAAATTACTGAATACATTCGTATTTTATTTCTTCTTTATTGTTCGTTTGTAGTATCTAAAAGTAATTTTGAAACTAAAACCCGGTATTTTATTAAAAATAATAAATTTTAAACATACGATATATAGGTTAGTTTCTTTTTAGTTTAGTTTAAATATTTCTATTTTCCTATTGCTACTTTTAAAACGGTATGCCTACCAACTATTCTTACCCGTCAAGATTTGTGTATGTTATTTAGCCTACATATTACTTTAAAAAAAAAAACTGTTTTAAAATATTTGAAAAAACTTACCTTAACCAAAGAATAATAATTTCCTTGTTTAACTTAAAAACGTGTTTTTAAATTGACAACAGTTCAATTATAGTGTTGAATTCACATAATAATATTTAAATCGGTAATCTTAATATAAAGAAAGTTGTGGTCACCCTTAGGTTTAGGTTGAGTTAAGTTATCAAAAATACAAATAAATGAGAAAGTTGTGGTCACCCTTAGGACAAGAAATAAAAGATAGTTGTATTTAAACTTTAGGTTTATATGGGGGTGGGATTTATTTTTAGTCATGGATCCACTGGGATTTATTTTGAGTCATAGATCCAGCTGCGTTAAAAGAGAAAGTTGTTTTTCACCATTAGGTTTATAGGGGAGAGGGTAACCTTGGGTAAAGTTTAAAAAAGGTGGGGTTTGGATTTATTTTTAGTCATGGATCCAGCTGTATTAAAAGAGAGAGTTGATTTTAACCAGGTTTAAATAAGGTGGGGGTGGGATTTATGTTTAGTCAAAGTTTTTGGGGAGGTTGGGATGCATTTTTGGGGTGAGGGATGACCCGGGAATAATTGGGTGATGGGTGGAATTTTTAGGGAGTGATCAGGGAATAAATGGGTGATGGGTGGAATTTTTAGGGAGTGATCAGGGAATAAATGGGTGGTGGGTGGAATTTTAGAGGTGGAGGGATGAATTTTTGGACCTGGGGCTGGAAAAAGGGGGTGGTAGGAGGGTTTTGAAGGGGGATCCCGGTGTGGTGAGGGGAATTTTCTGGTCTGGGGCGGGAACAAGGGGGTGGTAGGTGGGAGGCGGTGGGTGGAATTTTGGGGCCGGGGGCGGAAAAAGGGGGTTGTAGGAGGTATTTTGGGGGTGGAGGGAGGCAATTTTGGGGTTGGGGGTGACCCTTGGATCCAGCTGGATCCAGCTGAGCTATATCCATCTATTCCCCTCTACTTAGACCAGTCTAGCTCCATTCGTCCGGTTGAATATTGGAAAGTGTTCTACGTAGAAGCAATTGTAACAATTCAAAATATAATGTATCTAAATGTAAATAAAGAATTGAATTGAATAATTCAAACTACAGGAGACAGTGAACACGCGACATCTTAATCCGTCCTTAATCCGAGGATGCAAACTCGCGGAACGATTTTGTCCGCTGCTAGCAATCGAAGCAGTCCATAATCCGAGGCCGCAAGCTCGAGATGCCAACTCGCAAAAGGAGTTTTTTCGCTGTGATCCGGACGAAGCAGGCTGGAGGCTGAGGTGCAAACAAATTCTACCAATATATTTAGTACAGCAAAATTTGTAGAGAACAGACAAGAAAGCGTGTTAATAAATAGAATTTAAGGCGATTAAACCAAAATACATTTACGAGGGAAATTAAAAATATATTTTAAATAAATGAAAACTTTTTGTACTGTTTCACAAATCCTTATTGAGCCTTGCCGACCTAGGTTTCGCCAGCTACGGCATTATCGAAGGCAACTTAAAGACTAAAGGAACAAGAAAAAATCCAACACACAGCAGTTGGGTACAGGTAGGCCAAAATACCGTTAGGTTAGGGATGGGGGAGGAATCGAACTGGTCTGCAACAACGGTTGTAGAAGTGGCGAATTGCTTAAATCCATTTGTTCGTTTAAAACTAAACTTACGTTCTTATTAATAACCTCTTAATTTCTAACATTTCCAAAGCATCTAACTTATTACCCTTACAATTAACATGAAGTACATCAAAATCTGTATTTAAATTAAAGTCTAAAATGTCATGATGTGTTTTTAAATGGTTAGAAAAACTAGAGTCATCATAGTTTAATCGCCAACTTCTATTATGTTCGCTTAATCTAGTTTTAAAACTACGACCTGTTTGCCCTACATAAGCTGCATTACAAATTTTGCAACTTAATTTGTACACTCCACTTTTTGAAAATTTACTAACTTTGTCTTTGGAATTATTTAAAATATTTCCCAGACATTTATTATTGTAATAGGCAGGTCTACAATGCTTTCTCTTTTCTAATAATTTACCTACGGTAACACTAACTTTACCGATGTAATTGATTCTACGCCATTTATCTGTAGTTTCATTTTTACCATTATTAGGGAATATAAGTTTTTTAACATTCTTTTTTAATTTGTTTTTTAAAAAAATTTCAATTAATTGACCATTATAACAATTATTAGAGGCAATCAATTTAATGCAATTAAGTACCCGATGAAAGTCAAATTCATTCATGGGAACATTAATGAGACGATACAACATGCTGTGAAATGAGGCTAGTTTATGGCTGATTGGATGTTGTGATGTTGTATGGATAATGTTGTCAGTAAATTTTGGTTTTCTAAATATACTAAATACATGTTTACTGTCTTCGATTTTTATTTTCAGGTCTAAAAAGTTTATTGTGTTTTCCATGCCTATTTCCATAGTGAATTGTATCGCCTCATTAACAGAATTTAAATAATTTTGAAACATTTTAAGTTGACGGTCTGAACCATCAAACAAACACAAAATATCATCTACGTATTGGTGCCAATATTTAATGTTTCCCTGAAAAGGATTCCGACTGTCAACAAATTTATTTTCAAAATCATTCATAAAAATCTCCGCCAATAATGGAGATAAAGGAGAACCCATAGCTAACCCATCTACTTGTTCATAAAATCTCTCTTGAAATTGAAAATAATTTTGTTTTAGACAAATTTGAATTACATTTACTAACTCTAAAGCAATACATGGGTCATCCTTAGAACTAAATAATAAAGATTCCACACATTCCAAACATTGATTAATTGGAATACTAGTGAATAAACTTTTTACATCAAACGATACAATTTTTGCATTAAGAGGAATTTTTAAATCTTTAATCTTGTCTACCAATTCTGAAGTATTCTTAAGACCAAATTTTGTTTTAAATTTTGTAACATTTTTTAAGTAATTTTTGGTGAATTTGGCCAAATTTTAAGGAGGAGATTGAACAAAGAAAACTACAGGGCGTATAGGTATATCCTGTTTAAGTAATTTTGGGAGGCCATAGAGTCTAGGGGTAATAGGATTCATCACAGGTAAGGTATAAGTATGCGCAGGCTTAAAAATACAATTATTTGTAGCTATTGTGGATTTAATTAATTTAGAATTATTTTTTGTTGGGTCTTTCTTTAACTCAATAAAGATTTGTGAAACAGTACAAAAAGTTTTTATTTATTTATAATGGAATTTCACCAAAAACCAACGGTCGTTAGTATAAATAGTTTAAAAATATATTTGTTCGTATCAACGGTCGGAGGGAATAAAAACAGGGTCTAAGAGTCGCTAATTAAAAGCCCTTGACTGAATTACGACGCTGCGACGAGATCCCGCTTTGCATATAAATACGACCTGGGAGGATGGTGTTATATGCGTCCATACTAAATTACATTAATTAGTCTTTTTGTTGCGAAAGCGATTGCATTGTTTATTTATTTATTGAGCACCAGTTGATTTAACGAACTGAATTTGTATAAAGCAAGTCATGTTAACACATTGGCCGAACAATGGGTTCAAAGCCGGACAACAAAATCTAAGCAGCTTAAAATATGGATTAAAATACAATAATTGACATAAATACACAAAATTAAAAAATCTACATGGATATATGCACTCGGTACAGACAGGATAACAAAAATGTGTGTGGTCTTGGGACCAGCGACCAAGGAATACTATAGACTGGCAAAACCCATGCACAAGGCATTACGGGTGTTGAAGCCGACCACGCCCACTCATAGGTGAAAACACCGGTTTCTCTGTCCGCGACCGGTACAAATTTTAATTCGCCGCGTTTCATTAACACCGTTTTAACACACACTTAGTGTTGCGATAAAATTCTGAAATTTTAAAATATTGCTTAAAACACTATGACAGTGCTGACGGTATCAAACAAAAATAGAAAAATACTAGGGGAGACCCCTGCGTGCTCTGCACGCCAACCCCCAATGGAACCTTCTAAAAACAAATGTTATGTATTATTTATAATAAAGTTGTATGATTAATAATAATAACCTCAAAATTAAGATGATAAATATTCAGATCATATTATTTCTTATATTTCATAGCAGCAGTTATAATAATGCTTAAAAGAACCAGCAAGGCTCAGGTCTACATTATAATTCTAGGCCTAACCTAAGAATTTTTTCCGACTAAATTTACAAATATTGAAATAAAAAAGGTTTTTATCGAAATGAATTATAGCCTATGTTACTCAGGTTAAGTGTAGCTTTTTATTAGTAAAACTATTTTTTCAATCGGTTCAGTAGTACCAGAGATTACCCCCTACATGCAAACAAACAAACAAAAAAACAAACTTTACCTCTTCATGATATTAGTATAAATGTATGAAGAGTTAATAGAACAGCCATACAACCTTCCAAAAGTCACACTAATAAGGTTTCTCTATGTGTGTGTCAACGTGTATCTTTTATAGGTTAATAAGTAGCAGATTGTATTTAAAAATATAATTTACTTTCACTGTCATATTATTTTACAGAACAGCTGTTTTATGTTTTTAATTTATTTATTTAATACCAAATGTTTTAATGTTAACAAAGCAGACGTTTTTAAATTCTCATGTATTTCTTATGGGGATTTTTCGTTTTTCGGGGTTCTCAAAAACCCCTTAGTTTTTAATTTTAGAAAAAACTTATATTTTTCCCTCGTTCAATAAATCGATACCTTTAATTTGACTCCTCTCCCATCATCCTCCGATTTACCAAATTCCCATAATTTTGAATCTAAAATTTTGCTTACAGAATTATATATAAGGATATTTTATGTAGCGGGAAAGAATATAAAACAAAGAAAGTCAACGTTGTGTTTAGACAAATGATATGAAATTTAGGGATAGCGAGAGAGTTTTGTATTTTTTTGGCAGGTGATTTGTCAAAGCGTAAAAATTGTTGGAAATCAACCAAAAAAGAAAAAAAAATTCTTTACAGTTCTTTGAAAAATGCTTAGTTTAGCCTGTATGCTGTGGTGTAGTGACGAGTTGGTTTGATTGTTTTGTGAACCAGCACGCTGACAACACCATCGGTTATCTACTGTATCTACAAAACTTGTCATTCATTTGTAGTGCTATTGCTTGTTCTATCACTATATTGTACTATCGTTCATGGTCCGAGTAATTATAATTTAATAAAAATGTTAATATATTAAAATTGTATAATAAGAACAATAACAATAAGGAAACTGAATGAGTTATACGGTTTTGAAAGAAAACAACATTTTATTCAAAATTATAACAATAAAACAATCCTTGCCCTAGAATAAAAAATAAAACCACAATAACCATCTTAAATCGCAATGTTGCTAACTTTACTCACAAAAATATTCGTTAAATGGACAAAGTTACGAATTTAGAAGATATCAAAAAAGTTAAATATATAATTCCAATCAAACTAATAATTACTAATCACACTAATTATTTACTGAAATACTATAAAAACTAGTCTGCAAACCTATAAAAACCTGTTTTCCTTAATTTGTTCACTTAAAAAGCCCACAATCTGCATCTTAAATCACAACGTTGCTAACTGTACTTACAATAGCGCTGACGCTCGGAAGTAGCGGAGTAAGACGTTTTCATCCCCACCACTCATAGGTGAATCGGCTTCAAGCCTTGCGCGACATTGCCAGTCTGTAGTATTCCTTGGTCGCTGCTTGGAAATACCCGTCAGGAACGAAGTCCATCACGCCTTTTCTTCAATCCTAATGTAAGTTAATTAAAAAAAAAAATAAAACATACACACAATAAATTTATGTTAGGCCTAGACTGATGAACCTATATTTTATTTTTATTGAATGTATTTAGGCTACAATGAGTGGACATTTAACTGTGTTTACCATCTTAGCTTTGAGGTTATAATTAATTCTTAACCTTTATTCTAATAACATAAACTTATAGAAACAGTAATACTTGTATCGAAATATGTATTAACTTACTTTTCTAAGTTTGTATTACACACACTTTCCATTTCTTGAATCTACATTGCATAATTGCAAAAGGCAGATAATTTTACTAACTTGTAATTGTTAATACCAGCGCTTGACGATAATATCCGAACAAAGCCGGACGGAACAGAACGTCTCCTAACTAAAATTGATGAACCAAAACACATGTTTCTTGAATGTATTTACATTCATTACAGTAGCAACCAATTCGATAACGGTTTTTCGTTACGCGTTACGTTCTCTATTTGTCAACTCCTACCGCAAGCCGCGTAAAGGAATTTGGTTTCAATAATTCGGTCACGCAGCTGAACCGTTGACGCGAGTTGAGCGAATTTCCAAAATTAAGTTTATATGATTTACGTTTCAAATACTATTTGGGAAATTGGAAAGGCACTGAATATGCGTGTACGAAATGTATTAGTAGTAGAATTTGATTGCACCTCAGCCTCCAGCCCCGGCTCACGCGTCTTCGTTCGAAAAACTTGCTTTGTGAGTTTGTACCTCGACCTTTCGGTCTCTGATTATGAGCAGTACCGCTTCTCTCGCAGTTTACATCGGCCGCTCAAAAGCTACCCACACTATAAAATCTCTACTATACACGGAATTGAAACGGGTACTTTTTATGGTATTTCACGTTTTGATCGATTGTGGGGGAACCAGACGGGCTATAAGGCGTATGAACAAACAAAATGTGCAGAATACTCTCGTATATTTATTTCTTTTAGCTAAAACCCCCAAACAGTTTCATTCTAGTACGAAAAATCTCGACAAACTGCTACTTCCTGTAAACAATTGTTTCTGGTTGTTGGATTGTTTTTGGGCAACGACCTCGTCTGAACGATTTAGGACAAAACGTATGTACCAAATCGGACGTAAAATGCGATCACATATATACCGGGTGTCCCACGAAGAGGTCCCTATTTTTGAATTAATATATTAGATGCACCGAACACTCTACAAACCTGAAACTCAACAGTCCTAACATACACATATGTAAAAGAAATACACCTGAGTATCAGTTAATTCTGACACATTAGGACAAAATGGCGGGATATCAAAGAAATAGTACCTTTTCGTTAAAATAGTTTTATTTGCTTAAGTGTTACAACATAATTATTGAATTTTAACGATGTTACTAAGCACTAAACAACGTTAGGGAATTAAAGATATAAGTAACTCATAAATAAATTAAATCTATTTGATCCATAAACCTTATTCAAACTAATGTCCATCGATCGCAATGCACTGATAACAACGAAATAGAAAACAGTCATACGCTTTGCTGAACAACTCTCGAGGTATCAACAACAGTTCCTCTTCGATCAACCTCATTAGTTCATCGTCTGTCGCAATGTTATGACAATAAACCTGTTTGAAGGTTGTTGCAAACTATAGACCTATTTCTCTGTTATCTGTATTCTCAAAGATTTTTGAGAAAGTCGTGAAGTTCAGAATTATGAATTTTTTCGAGAAAGAGAAGTTTCTTAGCAATAATCAGTTTGGGTTTAGAGATGGTATTGGTACTGAAGATGCGCTCTTAAAATTTAGTTCTTCTATTTATGATGGTTTAAATAATAGTAAATGTGTGAGTGGGATCTTTCTGGATATAAAAAAAGCCTTCGACATGGTTGATCACGAATTGTTACTTAACAAACTAAATAAATGTGGAATTAGGGGAAATGTTAATAACTGGTTTAGAAGCTATCTAACTGATCGGGTACAAGTAGTTCGGATCGGGGAGCATATGAGCCAATCTGATAAAGTTAAATACGGAGTCCCACAGGGATCAGTATTGGGACCACTTTTATTTCTGGTATATATTAATAGTTTATGTAATTCAAGTCTTCATGGTAAAATAAATTCCTTTGCGGATGATACAGCCATATGTTATGTGGCGGAATCCTGGGACGATCTGCGTCATGATATGGCATATGATTTAAATGCATTACAAGTTTGGTTTTCTAAACACTATATGGTGCTTAATACTGACAAAACAAAGTTCATATTCTTTCATTTAAAAAACGAAGTAATCAGTTATACCCCTCTGATGTATAAATGTTTACAATGTGTTTATAACAATACTACCTGCTTACAGCAATGTAATTCTATTGAACAGGTTCAAAGTATAAAGTATTTGGGCTTGACTGTGGATTGTAGAGTTTCTTGGAAACCTCATGTAAGAGAACTACAAACAAAATTAAACCAGATAATGCGCGTATTTTACTTTTTGAAAAACTTGGCTCCTAGTTACGTTTTAAAAACTGTATATTTCTCGTTAATACATAGTAGACTAACTTATGGTTTGGCATGTTGGGGAGGTACTTACATTTCTAATCTTAAACAGATTTCGAGTATTCAAAAACGTTGTGTTCGGTTTATTTGTCATAAATCTAAAAGGGTTCCTTCTATGCCTCTTTTCAGATATTTAAAAATACTTCCACTGCAGCATCTTTATGTATACAAAGTCCTAAAGATATTTTACAAACGGAGTGGAAATATGGAACTTGTACATGACCCAGATAGAATGAGACTTAGGCGTGGTGCGCAACATCCTGTCCCAAAGCCCAATAAGACTTGTTTTATGAAATTTTATTTATTTGTCGCCCCGAAACTTTTTAATAATATGCCAGAATATATTCAAAAATGTAAAAATTGTACAACTTTTCTGACATTTTTGAGGCGATGGTTATATGATTTGGATGATATAACTAGCGTTTTTAATATTTTAATCTAAAAACTTAATGAATATTTGAATATTGTTTTAGAACCGTTGTGTGTGAATGTATGTGAGGTTGTGTTTATTTTTGAGTGAATGTATTGCGTTGAATTTCCTTGTAAATATATGTTGAATTATGTTTAGTATTACTTAGTGTATTTTCTTAATAACTTTTGTTTTCAATTTTGTCTCCACTATTTGTGCTAATTTTTGTTTTCAATTTAGACTCCACTATTTATGTTACTTTTGTTTTCAATTTGGACTCCACTATTTGTGCTAATTTTTGTTTTTTATTCTTATTGTGTTAAAGTATGTTATTAGTTTTCACCGCCCTTTGTCTCTTTATTTAATCGATGTCTGAAAAGTGTTATTTAAGTTTCTTTTTTTCAATGAGGGTAGCTTCTAAACAGGCTTAGTAAAGCCTAAAAGAAGTGCCTACACTTTCCTTGCACTAGAAGAGTAATTTTATGATTTCATGTTTAGTTGTATCGTTTGTAATAGTGTTAAAATTATTTTATAATAGTATTTAAGTTCTATTTGACTTATTTGAAGTTAATATGTTGTTTTAAGTTTCTTATTATTATTTATTTTATTATAACTGGCAATAAGTTGTGTTACCAATTATCAATTCTTTGTACAAGGAAAGTAATAAATAAAATAAAAAAAAAAAAAAAATAATAAAAAAATAATAAACCTTCTCCTTCAAAAAGCCCCACAGAAAAAAGTCACAAACAGTCAAGTCTGGAGACCTTGGGGGCCAGTCCATGAAGCTGCTGCCACGACCTATCCAACGGTTATACCTGTTGATTTTAATTTCTCTTCTTGTAAGATATGTGGATTTTTTGTGTTATAGTAATGACAATTATGCCTGTTTACAGTTCCTGTTCGATAAAATGTCGCTTCATCTGAAAACACGATTCCTTCATGCCATTTGCTATCTACGTCAGTCTTTTCAATTATTTTCGAACAAAATTCCAATCGTCTGTCAGGATCATCTTCAAGCAGTCCGTGAACTAAATGAGTTTTATAATGTTTGATTTTGTTCTTTTTGGCATACCTTTGGACAGATGACTTCGGTATCCCTGTAGCAGATTCCACCTTTCTTACTGAATTAGGCGTATTTGGAGATTCCATGAAAGCAGCACATACGATTTCTTCATTTTTTAAGTTGGAGGATCTATGGTATTTTTTTTTGTATTGACCCCGTTTCTAGTAGGATAGTCTTCCACTTACGAATAGATTTCCTTGACGGTGGAACTACACCTGGGTACCTTTCCCTAAAACACCTTATTGCTTCATAATCATTTTCAAAGGCAATAGCCCAGGAACAACATTTCACTTTTTGCTCAGTTGAAAACGGCATGGTACATAAGACACTTTACAATGCAACTTAATAACAAATGCCAATGTTTATTACCAAATATGTTCATTGTTGTGGATACACGCAGTCAGCTGATAGATTTAAAATAGTCTAAACAGCTGTAGCTGTTCCTATTCTAAATAAAAGTAGGTTTACCCTTAAATTACGATTGCTGATTTGGTTGTTTTTTTGTTTTTCCGCCATTTTGTTTGGATCAGTCAGAATTAACTGATACTCAGGGGTATTTCTTTTACATATGTGTTAGTCACGACTGTAGAATTTCAAGTCTGTAGCGCGCTCTATACGTCTGTCATATTAATTCAAAAATAGGGACCTCTTCGTGGGACACCCGGTATATACGTATTAATGACGCAGCAAAACGTGTTCGGGGTACCATGATTGGTGCTCATTGAATACTCTCGACCTTTGGTCTCACTATAAGTGTATCTGCAACAGCTCATCTTTCCTATGGAAATTCGCTAACAACAAAATATTGAAACTTCAAAATATTATGAAACACAATTTTGCCTACATTTGTTTACTACAACCCATAATACAAGGGAAGAATCTATACTAATGTTATAAAGAGGTAACATTTTTTGTATGTAGGGGGTAAACTCTGGAACTACTGAACCGACGGAAAAAATGTTTTACTAATAAAAAGTTCACTATCCCTGAGTTACGTAGGCTATAATACATTTTGATAAAAACAATTTTTTTCCCAATACTTGTAAATTTAGCCGGACAAAATTATTAGGTTAGTCCTAGACTGATGAATTACCATAGCAACCAATTTAATAAAATATCAGATAAAACAGCTGTTTGCTCTAATATTTCCATTAACACATGATTTCACACTTTGAAGCAACTAATTGTATTTCTAACTTTTAGGTTATGTTTTTACTACAGTATAGTCCTGAGCCTTGCTGGTTCTTTTAACATTTATTATAACTGCTGTTATAAATAAACGAAATAATTTGATTTGAACATTTAACATTATTTACCATTTCTTAGCTTTGAGGTTATTATTAATCCTTCACCTTTATTATAAAGAAAACATTACATGATTATTTGTATAAGAAGTAAATAACATAGGCTGGAATTAATTTTGATTTAAGGTTTGAAACAACCCCTAAAACAATAAATATTAATTGCTATACTTTCCTTAAAGCTAGAGAGCTGAAACTTTGTACATTTATTTCTTATTAGATACACAGAAAAAGTACACTAGTTTTGAATTTTGTCGCGTGCTGCTAAGAGGTGAAAATGTGATAACAACCCCTAAAAAAATAAAACTTAATTGTAATATTTTCCTTAGTGAGCTGAAAATTTGTAGCCTACATTTATTTCTTTACAAGATACATAGAAAAAGTATCATAGATTTACATTTTGTCGCCTGCTTTTAAGGGGTGAAAATGTAGTAACAAACCCGTATAAAAAAATGTAGATTTTTATACTTTCCTTAAAGCTAGAGAACTGAAAATTTGCGAGCAAAGCGAGCAGGGAGCAGATCCCTGTAGTAAATTTATATAATGCTTGCTTAGCCTATAGTATAGGTTTAAATCAAATCGAAACATCTACCCGGCCGGTAGGCCGAATTGAAATGGATTATATATTTAACTAGCTGACCCGTACGGCGTTGCCCGTGGTGGTTGGTATTTTCAGTCTTTTTAACGTAATTGTATTCTTTTTAAGTGTTCAGTCAGTGAGTGGTATTTGGCTTTTATATATATAGATCTTAAATAATAAAAGCACTATTGTCATAATAATAAAAGATTTGAAATTATGATTTTAGTAACTTTGATCCCCCTAAACCCCTTCTAAAATTTCGAAATTTTTCATACCCTTTCTTAGTGAGCACCTATGGCCCTAGAGGAAGCTACGTACCAAATTTCATTCCAATCTGTTGGGTAATTTTTGGAAAATCGTGATTTAGTAATTTTTACCCCCCTAACCGCCCTAAAATTTCCAATTTTTAAAAACCCTTTTTTATTGAACACTTATGACCCTAGAGGAAGCTACATACCAAATTTCATTCCAATCCGTTCGGTAGTTTTGAATAAATCGTGATTTAGTAACTTTGATCTTCCCAAACCCCTCCTAAAATTTCGAAATTTTGCATACCCTTTCTTAGTGAGCACCTAGGGCCCTAGAGGAAGCTACATATCAAATTTAATTCCAATCTGTTCGGTAATTTTTGATAAATCGTGATTTAGTAATTTTTACCACCCAAACCCCCCTAAAATTTCCAATTTTTTCAAACCCTTTCTTAGTGAGCACCTATGGCCCTAGAGGAAGCTACATACCAAATTTCATTTCAATCCGTTCGGTAGTTTTTGAGAAATCGTGATGTCAGTGAGTGAGTGAGTGGTATTTCGCTTTTACATATATAGATTACATACTACCAACAAAAATTCCATGTCAGGGCTTACCCCCATTTTTATATTGTTTCTATAAACTTCAAACACGGTTTTATTCACGGCTTTTCAAACTATTTCTTAAAGGCGTTGGTTTGACCGCGAGAGCTCTGGGGAAATTCAAGTTGAAGGTTTAATTTTTTACTAGGTTGTTACAACTGCTCCAGTTTATTTAGCACAGAGATACTTTGGTTACTGCTGGCTTTTACGTTCGACTTTATTTACTCAGCACATCTTAACAAATAAAACATTTTAATTACAACACAGTAAATTGAAGGGTTGAAAGAGGTATTTAACGTGAAGCAATTTTAGAGATTTTCTGCCTTCAAGATTTCTTTGTGCAACTTTTGTGGAAATAATTCGTTTTAAACGCTTGTTTATAATAACTTACGGCCTAGCACCTACCTTTCGGAAAATACGGGTACAATTTATACATTATTTGAACACCCTGTATCTAGCCGACGAAGTTTACTAGGCCTGGACATAAATTAGTCCTGTTAATTTTTACCTCATTCATGCCAATTCACAACAACCCATTAACCAAAAAATGGCAGCTTACAATAGCTTCATTCACCACAGTTGTAGTACCACACAACTCGACGATTACCATCAAATACATAGCTGTAGAAAATGGATATAAATTTTTAATGGTAGGCATTTGGTAAAAGTTCATAGACCGGTTGATGAAAATACTGAGGTATATAGGATCAATCGCGATGATTGTGGTAGACTCTATTTAGACTAAACTGGAAGATCATTCTTTAAACGGTTTAACACGTTCACTGCTAAGGACCCACATGTGAGCTTGACACTGAACACTATGAGAAGCGGCCGACGCACAGTGCATTTCACGTCAACCCGCATATTGGGAGTATTTTCAATACACAATGCATTGCGTGCATTTTTTAACCGACTTTTCCTTTAAAGGTCTGTTTAAAATAATACTTTTTGAATGTTACTTAGCTACGGCCGTTTCATCTGCACAGAGACATCATCAGGCTTCGCGCTTGTCATGCTAACATATTGAACGATTCGGCGATAAGAATCTCTAATTCTCATTGGATTTAGTCAGTAGTCGTTCGACCGTTGAATGTTTTTGTGTAATGTGAACATTTTAATGTTCTTTTAAAATCTGATGATGAGACATATGTTTCGAAACGCGACATAAACACACGCTGAACGAAGTCACACGACGGATACAAGGTAAATTTAGTTATACTCATACCTTGGTTTAACATCCAATTTATTAACAACATTTTCTAGATCTATTACGTCATCATACGTCACATCTCAGTGGCAAGTCAAAAGTCATGAAAAACAATAAGGCGTTGTCATCATTCGCAACTCGGTGCAAAATACGTAGTCCTATGACGGCTATCCTCCAGTCAAGAATACTTTTTTATATAATTTATGTCAGCAATGGTTATTGTAATTCATTAGATGGTTGTTTTAGTATGAGAAGCAATTGTTGAGATATTCTGCTTTAAAGATTGAATTCAGGAACTTTTGCGGTAATAATTCTTTTTAAACGTTTGTTTATAATTTCATTTACGGCCTAGCACCTACCTTTTGAGAGATATGGGTACTATTTAAACATTATTTGAACACCGAGTATATAGGTGTACTAAGTTTGCTAAGCGTAGGCATAAATGAGTCCTGTCACACAAAGGCGTAACCAGGGGGGGGGTTTGGGGGTTATACCCCCCCCCCATTGAAAAAATATTTCGGATTTTGTTTATATTAAAATACCTAACTTATTTTCAACACCTATGCAAATGTTAAGCTACAATAAATTATCAATATATTACTGACATTATCTTTGGTTGAATTGGGCACTGACACTTTATTTCATATAGATGCAGTGTAGTGTATCAAAGTATAGTGTTATAAAGGCAGCACACGGCGTTTTCCGCCACAGATTGTTTGCTGTCGCCGTCGTATCAACAGTGGCGCGAAGGAGAGTATTAGAGCATACACATTCGTCGGAAAAATAGACGATCTTGTTTATTTGCCGGTGACGGTAGCTGTGCAGCCGCTCGCTGCCATTACAATCGATTGATTTTCCATCTCTCCGCTGAAACATTGGCGAATGTGACCAAATACACGCCAATTTTCCTTATTTTATTATTTTTTTCGTAGAATACTATCCTTCAGCCACGTGTGCAGTTCGTCAAATGACGAAACCGACATTCTTAGATAATTGAAAAATGTTTCTTCTAGTTCCTCAAATCGGGAAACACAGTGTAGAATGCTCCAAAATCTTCTCTTCTTTTATTTATTGATTGGACGAACGAAAATAAGTATATTTTTTGCTTCCTTTTCAACCGGCGATGGAATAACAATAAAGCGGGAGTTGCTCTCTGTTCATATCAATAAAATATTAAAAGAAATAATACATTACGTAACATACTTCGTGATTAATTAACTAGACACTTCAGTTTAATGAATCCCAATGAGGCTTTTTATGAGCGAGGACGGTAACTAATCCGCATTCGGCAAAAAAACGCCGTGTGTTCGAAGTCTATGAGGTAAGAGGCATCGCATGGAAATATTTTGCGGGGGATGAGTCACGGTTGCTATTCTAAAGTAGGCCTGAATCATAATTAGAAGTGGAAAATTATGCATACCTATATCGTTTTAAAGTACTTCTGGGTAGCCTAAAACGTGTTATTTTTCATCTTAATTTAACCCTAGAACTGGCAATGTTAACAAAAATGGATTTTTTTGCGTTTGCAGGCATTTTTTCAAAAATTTGCCAAAAATAGTAAATGAACCATAATTCAAAAGTGTTCCACAGTTTTTTTTTGTAGAGAAAGGTTCAAAGAATTTATATATACTTATATATGCTAGTAAAAAAATATAGATGTAAAATTTACAAAGTTATTAGCTCAAGAAGCAAAAAATGTTCAGCTACGAAAGGTAAAAGTCAACTTTAATCTACTTAAAAAGTAGTAAACATTTTTTTATAATTTTTTCCATAAATGTAAAAAAGTTTTGTAATTTAGTTCTAAATAGAACTGTATAAAAATATTTATCAATTTCAAATTTCTTATTTTGAAAACACCAGTTTTTATATTCTTACTACAAGACTGCTATCAAAACTATGCCAAGTTTGAAACGTAAATTAGGAATATAATATACTTTGCCCATAAATGAAATATTATTATTATAACAAAGTGTAGAGAATAAATCAAAGAATTGAACTGTATACTTGTAAATTATCTTTTCATAAAAGTGTTTGACTTAGAATTATTTGAATAACAAAAGCGAGGAGAAATATAAAAACACCCCACTCATGTTTGGTATACAAAGGTCGGATATGAAGCTGTATAGGGAATAACCGTTAATTGAAATTACAGCCTTGGTTTGAGAACGTCAATCTCATTCCCACGTTAATAGATAAAAAACCTTTCGAGCAAAACACATATGGTTCAAAGGAAATATTAGCTTGAAGCATTCTCTACACATACATATCAAAATATGTCTAAAAATATACTTCTACCACACAGATATCACGTGTAAGGCTGTTTATCGGTTGGAAAACTGACCAATTGCAAAGGTCTACGAAATGCCCCACAACTTAAGAACTCAGAAAAAATACTGGTCCGGCTGTAGGGGGGAGGGGAGAAATAGAACTGGAAATGAACGGTCATTTCGGCGTATTTCATTCGCGAGACATTTGCTTTAGGAAACTCAAAACTAAAACGATGGTTACGTATGTAAATTTCCTTTTTAGAAAGAAATTGTAAATACAAAAATTAAAGTTTGAAACTTTACCTTTCCAATGGTGTTTGTCTTTTTGAGATTGGAAGATTTTTAGTGGGCCAAATATTCGATACAATCACTCGTTACAAATGTATTGTCGTAGCCGGGAGTGATCGCA
>JAGFPH010015049.1:0-22075 GCA_018207615.1 Philaenus spumarius | reverse complement strand
CGAATGACATGTCGTAGAATTCAATCGGTTGATTTGTTTTTGAGAAACTGTACGACAAAAATGTATTTACACACATACATCCACACCCCCACACACACCCACACACACCCCCACACACACACACGGTCGGACACCTCGGCGGGAATAGTCAGAATGGCTTCCTGGGACCTCGAAACGTGGAGATTTAATGAAAACTCGACTTTCGAAAATCGGACCGAAATCAATAACTTCCCTTTATTGAAAGCGGGAAGTTAAAAAGTTAATATGAACGAACAAGGTTTGTCTGACCATGTCTGTTTTTCAGTTCAGTTTATTACATACAAACAACAGAATTGGAAACCTAAAACTTAATTGTTGCACAATCGAATATTTAACGAGAGTAATTTGAATTCTTTAAACTTCTAGGATGGATTCTAATAGAGTTCCTGAGATAGAAACGTCCATGGGTAATATAGATAACAACAACAAGTATTTTCTACAACATTTAATATATGTCCTTTAAAAGGTCAAACCTTTCATTCATTTTAATGTTGATCCATGGACGACAAAAGGCAAAATCTCCTGTCATAGGAAGCGTGTTTTGCATGAAATTTTGAAGACCCAGAACTACCCTGCTGAACTATTGATTTACTAAAAAGTCTAATATAAAACGAAGTGTTATTAGGGATTCGAAAACCATGTGAAATGATAGTTATATTTTGAATAACAAAAACTAGGCAGGGGCAATGTGGAATATTGTTCGTGTTTAAACTGGAAAGTCTAATGTCAAACACAATTAATTGCTATATAATTTGCATAAAGGTGACGAGGTAATTGAACAACCTATGAGCATAGTGAAATTGTTTTAGAATAATTTCTTTACAGATATCACGGAAAAAACTAACTTGAAATCAGGCAAGACTACGACAATCAGTTTGTTAAATAAAAAGGAGATTGGCGTTAAAAACTATATGTTCCTTTACCCTACAAGAAATTAACAAAATTATATTAAGTTTAAAAACTAAGAAAAAAGTTTGCCGGGATAATATTCGAACATCAGTAGTTAAAGAAAGTGCTCGTGTTATCTCAAGACCACTATCTTTTCATACCAGTCTTTCGAAACTTGAATATTTCTAGAACATTTAAAGTATTCAGTTGTAAAACCAATTATTCAAAATTGCTGTAGTAATGAAGTTAAGAACTACCGTAATATAACTCTTGTTTACGTTTTTTCCAAAGTATTTGAAAAATCAATGATGAAAAGAATAGTAATTTTTTATTAAATATAATATATTGAAAAAAATCTGTTTGTATTTCGAACGGGTTTATCAACTTCTATAGAAATATGTTTTTTCTTGTGAAATATTGTGATTAATTTTATAAAGGGTAAAAACAATTTTCATCTGTTTTCTGTGATCTCACAAAAGCTTTTGATTTCGTCGATCATGCAATTTTGTTACATAAACTGGAGTAATGTCGTATACGTGGTATGTATAAGTGCATATGTTTATAAGAGAAAACAGAGAGGTCACTATAATGACAGCATTTTGAACTTGCGCCCATTCTAAATGGAAAGTAGCCCATAGTTGTGTCCTCATTGTTCTATACTGGGACCATTGCTTTTCCCAATTTATGTAAATGATTTGTCTCAAATTGTTTTTCCTACATAAGCAGTATAATTTGCTGACGACACTACTTTAACAGTAGTTGGCAGAAATTATACAGATTTGGCTGATTCAGCAGCGTTTGCCATGTCCATAGAAGAATATTTGCTCTAAGTAAATAACTTAACTTGAACAAAATTCATTTATTTTAGTCTACGTACACCATAATCCGAAATTATATTTTTCGAAAGGTATGGAAATATTGCAAGGCACAAATAATGTTTAGTTTCTTGGAATTACACTAGACGCAACAATTTGAAAATTCACATTTCAGGTGAAGCTGAGTCACTGGCGTCAGTTTGCTTTGCTCTTAAAATTCTTTTTTCTGTGACTAGTTTAAAAGTAATCAAACCTGTTTATTCTTCCTATTCAGTCAGTTCTCGCCTAAGATACGGGGTGGTATTCAGAGGTTACTATGTTTGTACCCTCTATGTTCCATCTAAATTTTAATACATCCTGTATACTTTTTTCTTTTTTTTAAATCATAATACCTCAACTTTCTCTTTATTGATATTTATTTATTAAACTTGCATTTTCTTTAATAGCAATTATAATATATTTAAATTAATCAGCACCACGACAAATACCCTATTAGTCAAAAACTTTTTAAATATACTGTTCAAAGACCAAATTTTTATGAACTCGGAATTTAATAATCTGAAATAAAGTTGTTCAATACACTTCCAGACATATTAAAAACATATTTTTTACACAGAGTTTCAAGAGATCACTTAGGTGTTGCCTACATGAAAATGGGTTCTACTCTGTGGAAGAATATCTTTCCAGAAGTATTTGAAAGTACTTCTGGTGTCGGAAATTGCATATTTGTTTAAAAATATACTAATTAACTCTAGTTTTAATCAAAGGTTTATTTAAATTAATTTGTGATTTTGTGTAAATGTACAGTTTATTGATGGTACCTTTTATTTGTATAAAGTGTGTAATTAATCATGACATGTCACATGTTTCATTTATAACAAATAAAAAAGTGATGAAATAAATAAATACAAGATATATACTTATATTATTATTATTCCTTAGACATACATGATCAATTTCGTGTATAAAATATAAAAGGTCAATAGAACATCTTTCAAGTGATTTATTTTTTAAATTGTAGTTGCAATATGATAAGTTTGAAGCGTCAATATTTGTAAAAAGTAAAGAACAAAATGAAGCAATAAAATATTCAACACTTCAACCAAAGTTATGCTTACTTTGTCACACAGGAAGGAGTCTTAAGAATATTTTTCTCCAAATTTGACATATATAATTTAATTGTAGTATTAAATAAATTAATCAAATTATAAACATTAAGTGAACAATTTCTTTACAAAATTACTACGCTTAAAAAATATAATGGCATTTCTTTAATAAAGTATTACCAATAATTACCTGTTAAAAGAATTAGCCCTATTTAATACTAATTAAAGAAATCATTGTTTAGCTTCCTTAGTGTACAATCATACATATTGCTCATCAACATTTAAAATTACAAATCTATGGTTAAATATTATTTTTCAGTTTTTGTTTTTGTTTTGTATTTTAAGTTGACAAAATATAAATGTCTTAAATGTCCACCTTCAAAACAAATTTACATGTTTGTTTGAAAAAAGAAAACTACAACAACAAACCAAACAACCAAACAATTGATGTAAAAGTTCACCTTCCCGTGTCATCTGTTTATTTATTTGGATAATGTTTATATAAGACGAGTAGTCCATCTCCCTCTGGTCTCCTGTTACCACATTTTCTGCAAAATCTGAGAGTTTGCCCTCTAGTTTCGGTCTTTAACCTCCATCCCTTCTCCGTAATATCAGCACCTCTCCATTGCTTTGGAGTAAAACGTATGGATGCTTGCGATAAACCAGCACATCCGGTTCACACTGCCCTACTAACAACATGCCACCATAAGTGCCGCCAAGGGATTTTTTCTTAATCGCTTCCATCCAAATCTCACGACCATACAGAATATTGGTATGTTAAACCGTTTTTAGCTATAGTACTGTTACTACCGTTAGTCTACGATTGTCATAAGTCGACTTAGAGCCGTTGTGACATCGTGGCACGTCTAATCTGCTCACAATAATTAAGACGAGATATGGTGTTTTTGTATAGTAATTCCCTCGAGCCAACACCCAACGGGTTAATCTTTGGGATATTTTGGCGCTTAATAAGTAGCAGATATTTTTTTTTAGTTGATCTTGTTGAAACTTGTCTTGACATGACTAAGCTTACGTTTATGCCCTCAGTGTGTCGCGTAGTAACTACAGTAAGGTATATTAATAACATTTAATTTAAATCTAATATTTGCTTATTATTTTAACAGTGGTCTGAATCAGTTCAAAATTTATGCGACTATTATATTAATTATCAATAGTTACACTAACATACATTCTACAAAACCCATTTGAAGAAACAAATGTATTTCATGAAAATATTCTATTTAATGATGTATCTTATTCACTTGAATGATTACATGAATTATTATTCTTAATAATTATTGGTCTAGTCTGAAAATGATTGTGGTCTAAATACTAAGGGATATTTTTTTATAAAAGTTATGTTTCAAAAATATACTAATTCAGCATATTTTTTTAGCAATACTTTCATGTAAATCTTTAACATTTACAACTCACCAAACGAAAAATGAAGCATTCTGAATACTTCAGTTTGCTAAAGTACACATTATATAAATTCTTATTTCGATAATGTTGCATCTTTATTACATTGTTGTCGTTTTTTACTGTTAAAATATGTTTTGCTTTGTATAATAATTTGTATACACCAATTTAAGTATTTGTTTATAATAATACGGTATTTAAAAAGTATGCGTTTAAAACTTGTAACTAATTTTAAGTTGGGTGTATTTTAATTTAACAATTTTAAAACAAATATTAAGGTTTTCTAGACTTTTGACTAATTCAATCTCGTATGAATTTTATTTTTTCGACCAGAAAATATTAATAATTAAAATGATATTAATTGCATCGTGTAAATTTGAATAATGCATCTTAGATCGAATAGTGTAGGAGTTTAAAAAATGTACACTCTTTGTTGTTATTATTATATTGAAAGTCTTAAATAATAAACAAAATATTATTGAAGTGGTCGTATACATGTGATCAGACAAAACAAATCTGCTATTGGTCTTAAAGTACTTATGAGAAGGATAGTCAAGTTAAAAGTTTTAGTCTCTTGAAGCTACTTTGAAGGAAGAAAGCAAAACACTTCAGAGCGAGATATTTCTAAGTGGTGGTTGTTTAGTTACTTGCTTAGATGTATCGATAGTTCTGAGCAATTTAACTCACTTAAATTGATTACACAAAAACATCGAAGTAAACTTTAAATAGTCTTAGTTTTATATGAAATTCATAGCTTAAATAATTGCTACATTAAGAATCGATTAAAACATAGATATATGAAATATAAGTAAAATAATACACTTCTTAAGATATACTAGGAAAACTATAAACATTAAAAAAATTTCGGGGATTTGCATTATATTTAGAAAGAGGAATCAATTTATATTTAAATCTTTAATGCCCTTAAAATTTGTTTTCTGCTATTATTACAACCTTTCATTTATGAAAATGTTCCAGTTTGCTCATGTAACGATCAACCGTAGAAAAGCTGATCATACGTTTGCAACGTAATATAATGCAAACTATTTTCTGAAAAGCAACCTAAATGGTTCAATGTTTAGAATAATGTCATGTAAAATAAACATGAATTCAATAAATCCTAGTAATAAGAATAAAAACAGACATATACAATTTAATTTATATTTAAAACATCGCCAAGAAAACAATTAAGACGAAACAGAGTTAGTTTTACTAACACGAACAATATTGACAGTTACACAAAGTAATATTAAGTTTAGTAACATCTGGTCTTTACATGTTATGTCTGTCAAGGCTCCTTTCTATTGTATTAGAACTAGGAGTTGTTGGAACAATAATTTAATTTATACATTTTACTTCTAAATAATTTTGGCTATTCTGTAATAGTTGCCCCAATTATATAATTCTGTAAACAGTTTTTGCCTAGATTATCTATGTAAAACATTGGCCTTAAAAATTATACATTTTAATTAATAATTCAAAGATAACCGTACTAATAAATTTAAACGTCTGGAAGTGAATTTAAACATTAAATATTATATTATTATCTATATAAATTAAAATGTAAAAGTGCGTTTGTTCAAAATCTATAATCTCTGAAAGTTCTTCACCGATTGCATTGAAATGTTTACGCAAACTTTCATTTGAATACTAGTTACTTTTTGAAATCTGCATTATCTATTGAACATAAAAACAACAAAAAATGTACTCAATATTTAACAAAAATGTTAGCACCATTACACATGTTTATTGACTATATAATAGCAGTAGTCAGTTGTTTTCTATAATATTTCCACTATCTGCTGATTTAAAACTTAAAACAATTATTTGGATTTCTAACTTTTAAGACAGGTTTTTGTGGACATAGCCATCTGTTAAAGTAAAACCAACACTTTTTTTTTTTTTTTTTTTGTATGTAGGGGATACTCTCTAGAACTACTGAACCAATTGAAAATAATTTTAAATAAAAAACTACACTTCCCTGAGTAACATAGGCTAGAATTCATATTGATAAAAATATTTTTTATTTCAATATTTGTAAATTTAGTAGGAAAAAATTCACAGGATCTTGATGGGCGGTAAACCCACAGCTGTAATACCAATAAATAAACAGCATTATGAAAAAAAACGACAATTGAAAAATAAAACTTATATCGATTAAAACGTTCTGTGCAAAGATGTGCACAAAAACATAAATTATGTGTGTATGTTGCTGTTAAGGCAGGTAAAATGAATTAAACATAATTTCAGGTTAGGCCTAGATTGATAAAACAACACACATATTTCTTGAATGTATTTACAGTCATTTCCATAGCAACCTATTGAATAAAATAACATATAAAACAATTGATTCGGAGTCCAGCTTAGTACAAAATAATATTTTAAGTTAGGCCTAGAAGTCTGAACCAACACATGTTTCATCAAAAACAAACCAATAAAAAAATTGGGTTATTTAATTTAAAAATAAGAAAAAACTATTACACCCTAATTAAAAATAAATAAAACATATAGTAGTCCTATTTATTGACAATATAGGCTACGGTAATTGATAGTGAGTAACCAATATTAACAAATGATTTCAAAATATGAAACAATTATTTGTATTTCTAACTTTTTGGTTAGATTTTGATTAAGTGTAGACCTGAGCCTTACTGTTCTTTTAACCTTTATTATAACTGCTATCATAAAATTATACGAAATAATTTGATTTGAAAATTTAACATTATTTACCATCTTAGTTTTGAGGTTATTATTAATCCTACACTTTTATTATATAAATAAAACATAAGTTTTTAGAAGGTTCCTTCGGGGATCAGTCTGCGAAGCACTCAGGGCTATCACCTAGTTTCAAATATTATGTTCAAAATATTGTACATCAATTTGTGTGACATAATTCCAAACACAAAATAACTTTTTATCTTTTTGAATATTTAAAGTAGTTGGTAAGTTTCTTCAAAGATTGTACAAATCATACTTAGAATAGTAGTAATTAATTATTATTTTAGTGAAGAGAAAACAAGTTAATTTTGTAGACGGAATAGTACGTGGTTTTATTGAGAGAACAGCTTCATCTTATAAAATAACTATAATATCTTAATTAACAGAAAATTCATGTGCTGTTATAAAATTAAATATTAAAGTTGAAAATTATAAAATATTTCAAAGAGCTATAAGCTATTTCTTTTGACAAAAGAAAACTTACAAAATATGTATTAAATGCAACAAGCAATTTTAAATAATTCCCGGATTTTATCACCCAAAATTCACTAACTTTCGAATCATACCATTATTCTTAAAGACTAATGTTGACTTATTTATTGCCCTATTAAAAGTAATTTTAGAAGAAACTGCACCAAATAAGGAAGCTCTGTATAAGTACTATTGTTTAATGCATATTGTAAAATTCATTGCATAAATAATAACTTGTTATAATATATAATGGCACTATTTTCAACTTAAACAAAGTAATTAATAAACCAACAACACGATTGGTTTGGTTTTTATTTAAACCGAAGTTTTCCCTTAACTTTGCTTTTTTAACTTTTAATTGCAAAACGTAATTAGTCCGATGCTGATCCTTTGTCCGTGCAGTACACCTACATTGATATTATTAATTACCATCGAAGCATTCATTATAATATGATTGATTACATTTTTAAATTAAAATTGCTACACAAACAAATGCTTCTGCATAAACCAACAAATAATATCACGTTACTTGTATTTATAAATAAATTAAATGCAGATTCCCTTTATAACAAATTGTTTATCTAACTATTTCCCCTAATTAGTTTATTTTCTCTGTCAACTTTTATAAAATAATGTATTTTAGGTGTAGTATATCATTATTTATAGTTTTAATGTTTAAATACAAAGTGATTATTACTCTTATACAATATAAATAATATTAGCCCAGGAAGCAGGAAGTTAAAAATTAAATTACCTGGAAAATGCGGGAGAGATGAAACTTAGCAATATAGTACATTTTTACATATTAAAAAACATACCAAGTTTGCGACCCCCGCCATTTTGAGTATACGCCGCCATTCTTGGAAATGGTGGTTCAATTTTACCCCGGTGGTGAGACACCGCGTAAAAAATATCACACTAAAAAAACGTTTCATTAAAATTGCCTCACGGATATTGTAGAAGCTAGTAAACGTATGTTCACCACTTGAATGTCAGTGTAAAATTTTACATTCATTTCTAACTATAAATTTCATTCAAATAAGGCTTTAGTATGTATTTACATTTATATAAACTCATTTAGATAATATATTGTTTATTTTGTTTAGTTGAAACAAACATTTTGCTCTTAACGAAATATAAAACCAAATTTACTATGTACAATATATATAACTTAAATACTTTTTTAAACGGTAAACAGGTATTTATTTAAAAGTTAAACAGTTTCTAAATTAATTCGTCTCATTTCGTTAAGCTACAGGTTTTTAATAAATATTCCAGTTGTTTTTTTTATAAAAAAAAAGTGTTTCTGAAAATAGGAATCATCATAATGTATAATTGAAGCTTTATGAATGTTGTATAATTTATTTTAAACAATTTATGTAATTGTATTTTTAGTTGTATACAAATTTTACAATATATTTTTTTAAAAGCTATCCAAAACAACGAAGAACTTTGTATAGTGTTAGCTGGTATTCAATCAACTTATATTACTGATCACATAGAATAGTTTATTAGACCTATACTTAACTACCAGTAAAACATTTTAAACAATTCTAATAATTTGACCAGATACAAACAATACATTTGCAGCAGCTGTTTGTTTGGCGAAATACTAAAATGCAATATTCTCACAAATAAAAAAATATCAAAAAAGAGTAACTGTTCCACATTTATCCAACACGAGAATTACATGCACGCATATTTTCATTATGTTTTTAGAAAAGCTGAAACAACTTTTCCACATTTCCTTTTCGTATGCGTAAAATGTATTATTTCAAACATCCTTCGAAATTTGTGCTATTCTTTTGGGGTATGTAAAAAAAGAGATTATTAATTTGTCTGTCCACAAACTTAACAAAAAACAGATTTTACTGGGCCAACTTTTATATTTCTCAGTTCAAGTACGAATTACCATAGTGTAATACTAGTATTCACTACAGTATACAACCTGTTAAGATCTTATTTAATAAAATAATTGTTTGAAAAAGAAGTGCACAATAAGAAATTATGATTTTGTAGTTTTTATGCCATATCTGTATCAGCTGTACTTTATTTAATTTAATAATACTTTTTCAACTGACAGTTATTGTACATATAACACAGGTTTACGTTTATTGTTGTTACCTGAACTAGTCCGATGATTATCAACAACTCCTGTAAACTGAAGCAACAAATGACCGACACAGATTGTCCAGCTTTGGCGTAAAACCATCAATTTAATAAATTGATTACTTAACTTACAGTTATAATCTTAAAAACTGAACTGTCAGTATTTTACCGAAGAGTATATAATAATTGAACTAGATCAAACTCGCCTATTTCTATTGTGACTTATTGGTTATCATAAGGACAAGTCATGTATACATCGACCACCGTGAATACGGACGAACTTTACTAGAATCTTAGACGGATATAATATTTACTACAAAAAATATGTTTCTAACTTAAAAAAAAAAAAACTGCGTAGAAACTCATCATTTCGTCATACTTGCTCCATCTAGTGCTGTTGTGTCAGGGTTAAAATTGCCGGTGCATCATATGACCTGTCAGATAATCTAGTTATTATTCAATCTAAGGGTGCAAAGAATTGCTGTTTTTAATATTGCTTCCCAAATACCAGACTGAGTTTCAATATTGAGCTTGTTACACGTACAACGTTACACAATATTACAAAGAGGTATTACACTCCTTTACAAATATTGTATTTTTTCTTTTTACTCCAAATTCAAATTTATTAAATGTTTATTTAGTTACATAATTTGTATCAAGACATTTTTTATTTATTAAGAACAAATAAATATATATATAAAATGATAGACATAATAATTATATGTTTAGATTAGTGAAGTTTTAATGATATTTTGTGTCATGCAGGCTGTTATTATAAAATTAAGTTAAATAAATTAGGTACAGTCAACAGTTTTGTAACTTTTTTCCGGCGAAGACTAGTTTCGGAAGACTATACTATACTTCCATTGTCAAGCTAATAAGCTAAACGAAAATATGTTCTTAATTTATTTCATAAAAAACCTAAAAATAAAAACAATCAAAGTACATAATTGCCTGACAAAATTAGTCAAAAGAAACACAACTAAGGAAAAGCACACCGAACAATAAATAAAACAATGCTTGTCTAACATTAATAAATAAATAACAAACGACACACTTCGAGCATGCTGGCCATCCGGTGGAACAGAATTAACGTCCTCACGATTGCTACCTCTAACACCTCCCCACTTGTTTAGTGGGGGAGTTTGATAGAGGTACTTATAATATTACTTAATATTATTTACTCTGTGTACTTATAATATTAATAGAGTTGAACAAGACGTTCGAAATTTAACTTCTCATTAAGAATGTTGTCAGTGTCTTATTTAAATTCGTTGTATAAGCCCTGCATTTCCTCAAAACTTGACGTAAAAGGATACTTTCGACATTTATGTAAAATATCAATATAGTATTGATATTTTTTAGGTTGTGACAATTTTGGACTAGGCGCTCAGCAAACTTAGATTTTTGTGTTAACAGCGAATTTCTAATGACATATTCGCGATTTCTAGTTTTAAATAACCGACCCGTTAGTCCGATGTAAAATTTAGGGCAGTCCAAACACGTGATTTTATAAATTCCTGTGTGTTGGAAAATTGTTCTTTTTGTTACTCAATATTTCTAGTCTATCGAGGTCCTGCAAGACAATGTGAAGTGCTGTTTCCTCAACTCTTTTTAAATAGTATAGTGTAAGGCATCTCCATACCTGACACATACACATTAATTTCTGCTTATTCTTTGGTTCTAAACTCTCCCTAGGTTTATTTATATGTTGCTGATGATACTATCTACTATTGCGCTGTTGTAAATATTGGCCGCAGCTAAGTGTTTAATATAGATAGTTCAGAGTTGCAACCATCCCTATAGAGAGACACTGTCAAAAGTCTGTTGGCTAAGCTATGGAATGCGGCTATATTGAGCGCAGTACCATTTAAGTATTTATTAAGCAGCCCAAATATCTATTGTTACCCTTATAGAACATAATAGTGCCGTCAACGTAATGGTGGCACGGTGAAATCTGATTCGATGTTTTCGTTGGAAAAGATGTTTTCAATGTGATTGAGATAGATTTCGGACAGGACAATCGAGGGGGAGGGCCAGCATTGCTAATCCGTATCTCTCTATGTAAAATTAGTTACTAAAAGAGAAGTAATTTTGTTGGAGAACAGCGCCCAGTGGTGCGACTGTTCCTTAATATCATCGGGTTTTAAACTAGTGTGATTATTTACATTTTGTTCTAGCAGGAACTCTCCACCTAGTGCGCACCGTTCTACAACAAAATTACTTCTCTTTTAATAACAAATTTTACATCCAGAGATATGTTTATACATGTGCTCGATGATGTGTTTAATAAGAAAGTAATGCATGTTTCTTCCATGATCTGATATTGGATACCAAATGCAGTATGTTTTTATATGTTTCATATATTTACATTATTTGTGTTGAATTATTTTTTAGTTCAACTTAGTTTTTGGGTCTAGAAACCACAAAAATGAAAACTATGTAGACATTTTTTGGAAGTAGCAATATAGTGACGATTTGAATAGGTACATTCTAAGACATTTAAATTTAACAACAACAAGAGATAGTTAAGAGATAGTTAAGACAACAAAATTAAAAGTTTATTTTTTAACTTTTCGTTATGAATATGAAATCGAATAAGAATGTTAAATTTAAATAAATGTATGGTTTAATTTGACTTGTTTGATATACTAGTGCACGAAATGATGTATAAACAATAAAATGTATAAATTCATATGTTTTAAATCTTATGGTGTTACTAGTAAATAGGACAAAAAATTGTTTAACGTCCTTCCCATCATGGGCATATTTTCGGTCTGTAAATATTAGTCTTTGAAGCAATATATTCCTGCCTTAGTTATTCATTCCTTGATTTTTTTGTAATAACAAACACAGTTTTAATACACATTTATATTTAATTATTGGAGTAGAGAAATAATTGAATACAATTTAATTAGGGAAAATGTCAACACTGTTTTCAACACATATTTCAGTGTAATAATTATATATTCATCAAGTGTTGACCTATTTTCTGCATTCTCAAACAATACTGTAGAATATAAAGTTTACAGACAAGTTTGCAAATGTTTTAACGTCAGAATATTGTATGCTTTTTGTAAATTTACTTTAAAGGAGATGTTAACTTAATATTATCAGACTTCATAAAAAAATATGTTAGTAAAATCTTTGAAAATAATAATTTCAGATGGTATAACAAGTTTATTTAAGTTTTAATAGTCTATTTACTATTATAACTCTACTTTATTTTTAAACATATTAATTCTGAAACTTATGCAGTTACAGACTAATAAAATATTAACGAAATTGAGTTTGGTTGAAGTATTGTGGACAGGAATATATACTAAATATATTAATAACTAGGGGAGACCCCTGCGTGCTCCACACGCCAACCCCAAATGGACACTTCTAAAAACATATGTTACGTTTTATTTATAGTAATGGTGTAGGATTAATAATAATCTCAAAACTAAGATGGTAAATAACGTTAAATGTTCAAATCAAATTATTTCTTATATTTTATAACACCAGTTATAATAATGGTTAAAAGAACCACTAAGGCCCAAGTCTACACTTTAAAACCCTTACCTAAAAGCTAGAAATACAAAAATAATTGCTTCAAATTTTGAAAGCAGCTGTTACTGGAAATATTGGAGCAAACAGCTATATTATGTTATTTTATTTAATTGGTTTCTATGGTAATACATGTAAATACATATGTTGGTTTATCATTCCAGGCCTAAACTAAGAATTTTTTTAGACAAAATTTAGAAATATTAAATTAAAAAAGGTTTTTATCGAAATTAATTATAGCCTATGTTACTTAGGGATAGTGTAGCTTTTTATTAGTAAAACTATTTTTTTCAATCGGTTCAGTAGTGCCAGAGATTACCCCCTACAAACAAACAAAGAAACAAACAAACAAACAAAAACTTTAGCTCTTTATAATAGTATAGAATATCTGAGGAGTCAAGCGAAGTTAGTTAATATAAAAAAAGCATTTATTTACATAAAAAACTTATCCGATGTTATTAAAAGAAAGATGTTTCGAGAATTCACATAATGTTCACCCAACATAATTTGTACATAAAGACGTTTTAGATAATATTTTTATCAAATTGGAAAAGTTTAAATTTATTTATTAAATCAAATACATTATGAAACACGATTTACACTAATGACCGAAGATACTTGGTAGAACTCCATTTTATTAAATTCTACAAAATGTATTGAATTTTGCCAACTATGGTTTGGCCAGCAACAGCATTGACAAGGCACCTTAATACAGATTAAGGAAAATGTTGAAAACAGTCATATTTATACAGATTACAAAAGAGAACAGTTACTTGGCTAACAAAGAAAGAGAAAGAGAAATGGAGTGGGAGACCTAGGGTTCCCTCTGCATTGGTAAGTTTGACATAAATTCTACCTGGTCATTTAGTCTTTACAAAATAATCTCTTCACATTCAACATTTCTAATGAATTTAATTTACTTCTTTTTCCATTCGCATAGAGAATTTTAAAATTTAAATTATTGAAAGAAATGTTCACTAAATAAATTTGTAGCAGGCTGTCAGATCTTTAAAAAAATAAACATAAAACATCATCCACAAATCTGTACTTAATGTTTGACTTAAATTTGTTATTATTTTTAAAGAATGTTGATTTAAATTTGTCCATACAAATCTAAGCTAGCAATGGAGATAATGGGGACCCCATTGTCAAACCACCGACTTGAGCGAAAACCTTGTTTTGAAATTGAAAATAAATTTTATCAAGACATTCTTAAAAATTAAATTCATCAACTCTATAGCTGCACAAGGATCAACTTTAGTATGATCCAATAGTGTTTCTACTATATAAAAATTTACAGTAATATTTGTGAATGAACATTTAACGTCAAATGACATAAGGCACTTTTATATATTTAATTTTATTTACGAATTTTGGTTGAAATTTTGATATATTCTTTAAATTTGCATCGCTAAATTTTGCCCGATTATTTGAAGGAGATTATACAAAGGAATCAACAGGACGGATAAGTATATCAGGTTTGTGTAAGTAACTTCATTAAACCATTCAATCTGTGAACCACACTATTCATTACAGAAAAATTGCTTTAATTAAAAGAACTAAAAATGCTCTTGTTGTAAGCTAAAGTCGATTTGACAATTTCTTCTTTTTTTTACTGCACAAACGAATTGGTTTCTATAAAGTTTTTACTTTTTACAATATATCCGAAGATAAAATAACAATAAAATTCCCTATATCTTCTTTAGTTACCTCCAGGTTGTTGTGTAGTAACTTTTTTCTAAAATATGTAATTACTACATTTGATATTTCATAAAGTGTACAATAAACTCAAACAACACTTTTGTCAATATTTGTATAATGCATATAATTAAATTGTTTCTAGGAAATGTAACACAGTTACAGACATTATTTTAAACAGGTTGATTCCGAACTATGCGGGAATGTCTCGGTAGCTCATTCTATAGCTAAAAATAAGAAAAAGATTTTATATAAACATAGGCCCGAAAACGCTTAGTTGTCGAGATAAACGCCATTTTGTTTTTTTGTACAAAATAATAATTCATATTTCGAAAAATGTTTGATGATTCAGTTCAAACTTGTTAGAAACTTTAACCTATCTCATAAAAATAAGCGATTATATCCAATCATGCGTTTAAAAATGGTGGCTGTTTGAAAATGTTAAACCTACATTTTTCAAAACCGTAAATTTTAACCAAAAATTTCAATATTCATTTTTTGTAGCAATTTTGATTCCCTATCGGATGGTCTCGTAGTAAAAACAATCAGATGAAAGATATTATTTAAATCCTTAACCTTTAAATTTTCTTATTTTTATCTTAACTGTTTTTTTCTTTACGTTGATGGTGTGTCAGTCAGTAAGCCATTCAGTTATTTTAGGTCTGGACAAATCCTTTAGTATAGGTAAACTGATTTAATGATGAAATGTATGTCATATGTCCTTAGAGGAAATTTATTACAGAATTTCACGTATTTAACATCCACTGGATTAACTGAAAAATGAAAACCCTTGTACTGTTGGTTACTTGATAGGGGCAGTTGATACGTACTAGTCTTAAAGCCGTACAGTTTAAAATTTGTAATTAAATAATTAGTTACTTAACGGAAAAAGACGATTCATGTTTACTAACACAATGTAAAAATTTTTATTAATTTTTTAAATTTTTTGTTAAAATAATAATTTGGTTCATATTTCTAGGTTTTATAGTAAACAGAAATTTCTGAAGAAATATCACTGTAATTAAAAGTAATTTTGTTATGTAATTCTGTTTTTTTTTTCATTTTGTTATGTTCTAACGGAAACAAAATGAAATAACTTTACATATAGAGTTAAAAATTCTTGATAAATTTTTCTTGACAGAAACGTGTTAGTGCAGTTATATTAGCATCAAGTTTTGACCTACATTCTGCATGCATAACAGTGTTATAAATAATACAATTGGAGGAGACTGTATACACGTTATTAAGTCAGAAAATTAAATGTATTTTATATGCAAATAATACTTAATCAATCTCAATCTTAATCAATATTAATCAATTTATTATTTGTATATTTTATATATTATACTATATAGCCTATTGCATGTGAAAGATTAACATATTAGCATTTGCTGATATTGATTTGACAATATTATTAACTGATTTTGCAACGCCAAGCCCGTTATGTGTATAGGAACTTCCTATACACATAATCATGTTACATTTTCTATATAATAAAGGTGTAGGATTAATAACAATCATAAAGCTAAAATGGTAAATAATGTTAAATGTTCAAATCAAATTGTTTCTTATAATTAATTTATATCAGCAGTTATAATAAAGGTTAAAAAACCACCAAGGCTCAGGTTTACATTTTAATAAAAACCTAACCTAAAACTTAGAAATACAATATAATATATTAAAAGTTTGAAATTAGCTGTTTGGAAATATTGGAGCAAACAGCTGTTTTATGTGTTATTTTATTCAATTAGTTGGTATGGTAATAAATGTAAATACTTTTGTAGGCTCGTCAGTCTAGGCCTAACCTAAGATTTTTTTCCGACTAAAATTGCAATTATTGAAATAAAAAATAATGTGTTTATCAAAATGAATTATAGCTTATTCAGGGATAGTGTAGCTTCTTATTAGTTAAACTATTTTTTCAATCGGTTCAGTAGTTCCAGATATTAACCCCTACATACAAACAAACAAACAGCAAACAATTTTTACCTCTTTATAATATTAGTGAAGATTGGTATAATATTAATCTTTTCATTTTAACCAGAGGCATTAATATCTTGGTTATTAAGAAAATTATCAGAAATAAATAATCAAGTTATATCGACTTCATTCTTCGTAATTTCATGTTGCTGAAAGATCTAGTATTATTGCCTACCAGCAGCGATTGGTGTGTGAAAACATAGTGTAACAGAGTGGGTTGTAATGCTTAATAAATGTAAACTTGTCTAACTCTTTAGCAATAAATACTCTAAAATACTAAAATATATTCGTAAAAGTGTTAATGTTTTATTTTTCTGAATCACATATTTCTATAGCTAAAATTTACAGAAAAAAAATTTTGATTTTGTTCAAAGTGTTTCTGAGGCTTATAAAAAAAGCACGTGAGGTATTTTTTTTCTAAATACTTAAAATACTCCAAGTTTGCCTTATCTGTTAAGTTAGCTGTACGAAAAGCGTGTTTTACATTAATTTATTAAAATATGTAATAAAAAAAACCTTTGTATATTAAGTTTTTTTTAAACTTTGTTACTATTCCTTATTAGTCTAATGATAACACAAGACGGTTTCTCAAGAAAATACATTTTAGTAGCCATAGTAGCCATTTAGTAGCTTGTCAGACAATAAGTCTAGGTCTGTGTTATATGTCCAGACAAATGTAGTGACCAAATTTAAGCTCTTATTTCATACATTACCATCAACTAATGTACAGTACTCTATTTGTATTCGCCTGTCTTGTCGACAATTCAGTTCTAGTCAAGCACACGCCGTTCAAAACAATGCGCCTCCACATTTAAACTTCTGTAGGATTATCCGACTTAACAAACCACTAAGTACATTATTTCCACTGGTATTCAAATGACTGACCATTCTGTAAATCAATAACTTAATTCCATTGAATGACATGGTTGGATGAATACTTTTTGGATTGTTTTTTTTTTTAGATTTGATGTAGTTTAACCCATATTGCATTTAACACAAAAATGCATTTAACGATTTCTCCGATTCATGCGATATTGACTTAAATTAAATAATGTTTGTAAGATATAAAGCTGCAAGTTGTCTTTGATTTTCCTACAGATCAATAAGTGTTTGATATAATACTTCATAATTTTCGGCAGTAGGTACAATGGTTAGTGCAGGGCCTTGTAAATGTGTATAAATATAATTTATTTTTTCTAGGTTAGCAAGATTTTTATTCTCATGAATTAACTTGCTAATCAATTCATAAAAAACGGGCCATTTTTCTGGTGAAACATCAAAGTTAAATACTTCCAGCTTTGGAAGGCGGGGCACTGCTTGTGCTACGGTTTGAGGGTTTCCAGAACTATTTCCTCTTTGTTGGCTTTTGATTTTATTTTCTATTTCCGTTAAACTATGGGCCACATAATTGCACATATCACTTACCGCGTCTAATGGAGCGTAGTTTGGAACAAAACGTTCATCTTCTTCTAAGTTTAATGCCTGCCAATTCTCTAAAGCGTTAATAAATTCGGATCCCAGAGAGGACAGAGATTTTGCTTGGACTATAAACTTTTGTAAAATATCTTTATCAGATGATTTCTTTGTTAAATCGTAAACAGATTGTATACGGGAAAACAGATTATCCTTTTTTGATAAGGCCAAATGTATTTTCTTTGCACCTGACATTTTGCACTAAAGAAGCTAATATGTTAATTAGTTCAATATTTCTGTTTGTAAACAACGTCTTCAAACAATTCCCAATATTCATTAACAAATGAAATTAATTAATCAATTAATTAGGCAACATAACGATAAAATACGGTACGTAAAGAATGTACAATGAATACACAATTTTTCATTTTCTTTCAAATATAAGACGTAAACAGTTTAGTTTGAGTGTTAAAATAAAATTATTAACTCATAATGTAAATAATACAGAAATATCTTGTAGGTAGATAGATTCAATGAATTGTTATTTATTGGCAGTCCGTCCTCAGATAAGAATGTTTGCTTAGGCCTACTTAACCTAAGCAGGCTTCACTAATCTACAACATGCGCGTAATAACTAGAATTCAGCTTTAGTAACGATTAAAGTAAGCATACACATTACAACCAAATAAATGCGATTATTTTTTTAAAATAATAAGTTTAAATCAATGTCAATATAATTTTGAAATTTAAAAAAAAATGTAAATCCGCAATTTAAATTCACTAAAATTTTTATGTTTTTCCCCAATTTCACAGAGGTAAGGGCGATAAGAGCAACCGATCCGGTGGCCGAGGGACCAATGTTGTACCGCTTTGCCCATAATATTGTTATTTTTCTTACAAACTTCTCTTCCGGATACAGCTGCTGTGAAGGTGAGAAGACGGATGTACCCTTGCGGTTCTGGTTATCTGTCTCGAGGGAGACGTGATGATGCTTCTTAACTGGTTCAACCACTACTGACATTCTGAAGGTTGCGTAAGGCTCTTACCCCCTCTCGTTACCTCTGTCTTATATTGGCCTACTATTATTTTCTCAAACACCCAATTTAACTAGGATCTCATATAACTGGCTAATCCATTTATTGGCATTTTCTATGCAGATAACGACATTGATATTTATTGTAAACCACAGTTTTAGATACAGGTGTTTCTTCTAAATTTTATTTATTTTATAAGTGTTCCTATGATTATTTGTATTTTAGAAATCCTTTCTTAAAAAATGTACGTGCTATTTTAACATGCTTCTATTTAAAACTGCTGTGTAAGCTCTAAATGATTGCAATGAGAATTAAAGTTTCTAGGTCAGTCAAAGTTGTCCTTCCTATGAAAAGAAATTACAAGAAAATTCTAAGAAGGCAATATCGTGGATTGTGAAACTTAACAAAGACAAGTTTGCATTTAATTTTCTATAGTTGTCATTTTTACAAAGGACTTAGTTGTATAACATTGTCTGTAATTTCTTTGTTCTTATATAATATCGATAAAAACTTAATATTAGTTAAACATTCATTATAAATATAAAATTTTTATATAATTATTTTACAAGAAAATTATTTTATTTTTAAATTTTATTTCAGTACTTATTTTATATAAAATATATAAAAAAATTAGGAAATTGAGAATTAAGGTAATACTGATGACTTATTTTATACGACTAATATATCATATACATATAACTAAAGTTTCCTATTATCCGTCTTGTGACGTCCTTCTTCGTCTAATTTATTGCTCGTTTCGAAACTTATGCTTCATCATGAGATATATAAAAACAATTTAAATGAAATACAACAGCAACCATGGAACATACACCTATGATAACGTGCGGTAGCCTTCTATATTTGTTCGGGATTTAATGAAATTTATAAAAACTCTAATAAAGAAAATTGTTGAAACAATGTAATCAAGTTAGGATAGTTACAATTACATACAAAATATTGTAGAACCGAGGGACCAATCCAGATTATTGACACTGGATAATACTGAAGATTCGAATAGTTGAAATATAAGTGTTTATCTATGTTAAACTAAAATATAAGTCTGGCGTATTATAAATATAATTCACAGTAAGCCATTGGACCTTCATTTGCACAAGTTCACTTGTATTCACGCAGAGGTGTATTGTAGGGAAATCCCATCGTGTATGTTTTGTTGTGTTTGTGAGTGTTTTGACGACGTGGTATTTATACAATGTTATTAAATTCGTACAATAATTAATTATTACAGTACCCTGCAAACACTGCAATAATTTACGAATTTAAATGTAATTTATTGCTATTTAATACAGTAGTTTTTCTTTTTTTAGCGACCTCTAATAATCGAAACCACGAATACCAAGCCCGCGAATGTAAAGGGATTTACTGTAGGCCTATATCAGGTTTTTTTTAGTAGGCTTATCAACAAGCTTTTGCTAGTGTTGTATATAAATTTAAAATGGTTTACAATTTAATATTGTACAGTAATTTAAGAACTTGTAAAAAATATGTACATAAGTGTAAATATAATCTTACTTGTAAATACAATAACGGTTTTTCTTAATGCCTAACTGTACAAACTTTTACAGTAACAGCTTTCTTTCTTAATAACAACATTTTTTTATAGTAATCCTATACTGTAGTACAAGTTAGTTTTTAAAACTGGAAGGCTTATCAAACCTTAATTGTTTTCTCAACACTATTAACACAATTAAATAGCTACAATAAAGTAAAATCTCAATTGGCTATTTTACATGTTTTGCCACAGTAGCTTAGCGCTGACTCAGATAAGAGCCTGCAATTTTTGAAAAGGCCAAAACTGAGGGGACTTCTTTCCTCTCGCGGACAATACCTTAAGATCACTGGAGTAGTGTGTAAGTCCTGGCCAAGCGTGCACGCTGGTTGCAGTTGATGGTTGATGGTTTGAAGAAAATGTCCACGCACTACAGTTACATACACTTATCACAACACATACATTATATAGATGTGTGTGTTTATATATAGATAAACACATTTACTAAATATTCGGTTTATTATAATATCAGGTTTAGAGTCTTTGTTCAAGATGGCGGAAGGCCACGCGAGCTAAGCGGTTAAGTTTATAGCGAGAACGCTACGAACCATATTTCTAGTGAGCGGCGAAATCAAACTGATTTACTAGAATTAGTCGAATTAGTAAACTAATAGTTATAGTGTTGCCAACGTCCTTAAGATTTGAAGACGGTGGTTTTTTACTAAAAACGATTATGGCGAGAGTGGCGGTAATAAAACACTGGTGCGTCATGGACGGCATCAAATCTAAGACAGACGGTAGGTAGGAATGTGCGGGGGTAAAACATGGCGGTTTTCAGCGGGAACTCTTCCGGACAGGCATGAGAGCAGTATATTGGTTTAAGATAATATTGTAGTAGTTGGTAAGCAGATTTTACTAAACAATATTATTATTGAACTGTCGAACGATTATTGATTTATTAGAGTGTTGCAACGAGTTACCGACTCCGTTACCTAAATGTAACTAGTTGCGCGCATGCGCGTCGGAACCGACCTTGCAACTTGACATTGAGTTGGAGGCCAGAGTAGTCCCGAGCGCCGACCTATCAACAATACGTAAACGGCAGGTAAAACGTCCGTCGGTGTTGAGGTTCTACGCTCACTGAAATCCTTGTTAATATGCCATAAGCAATCTAATTAATTTATATTATAATCGGTAAACGCGTAATGGGATATTATAACAAATCGCGCACTCGTAATGAATATTAAGCGGTAATAAGTTCGGTTCGGTTACAAGCCTGTCGTGTACAAATGGTGACTAGTGAATTAGTTAAAGTTAAAGTGCAAT
>JAGFPH010015047.1:9249-22077 GCA_018207615.1 Philaenus spumarius | reverse complement strand
CAAAGCCAGTTTGTGGCTTAACCGTAAGTCGAATTAAAAAACTAATAGCATTTTGCGAAAAGCGAATTAAATTTTAAACAAAATTGTATTCTTGATTTTTTTCCGTATCCCTAACGGTAAGCTCACAAAATGGCCGTAAACTTCGAATTTATTAAAAATCGTCCAAGTTTTTGTATTTCAACCATGTTTTTATACGTTTATTCTAAACCAATTCAAAAGTGTTCCATACCTTTTTTTCAGACAAAGGTTTAAAGAATTCATATATGCCAGTAAAAAAAATTATTGAAGTAAAATTAAGAAAGTTATTAGCTCAAGAAACAATCACGTTCAGTAACGAAAGGAAAATGTCTAACTTTAGGCTTACATAAAAGTAGTAAAAATTATTGTAATTTTTTTCATAAATGTAAAAAAGTTTCGTAATTTAGTTCTAAATAGAATTGTATACAAATATTTATCAATTTCAAATTTCTTATTTTGAAAACACCAGTTTTTATGTTCCTACTACAAGACTGCTAACAAAACTAGGCCTGTTTTGAATAGTAATTTAGGAATATATCATTTGCCCAAAAATGACATATTATTATAAGAAAGTGTAGAGAATAAATCAAAGAATTGAACTGTATACCTGTAAATTATCATTGTAAATTTCATACAAGTATTTGACTTAGCTTTACTTGAATTACAAAATGAGATGAAACAAATGAAACCTCGCGGCGGTAAAGGACATACAAAAAATGTCCGTTGGACACCGTGGGAAGTGTTGGTACATGGGTTGAGATCACTATCACGACGCTTTAACATCGTTTGTTTTCATTATTTCTAATATTGGAATATGATATGGAACTTAAGTTAACTTATGATACACTGTTAAGTTTGAGTTATTTAAGTATGTAAATATTTAATTGTATGTTGTCCCTCTATAACGCGATATTTTTAGCTATCTTAAGCATTATTAACCTAAATAAAACACAATGCCTCTAAAAGAAAATCTTTAGCAGTTAAAGCTCAAGAAAAGAAATAAAAACGAGAACTATAAATCCCGGAATCGCGGGAATTGTAAATAATGTTTCACTGGCTAAACCTTCTGCTTACTTCCTTACTGGCACACTATTTTTAACCTAAGCTCAAAACCACATTTGTTATTTCAACGAGCGAGGTCTACTGTTTACAGAACTACTAGTATTTCGATTAATTGAGTCTAAGGAGTAAATGGGATAAGTACCCTTAAAATACATAATATTTCGTACAGTTTCTATGAAGCTAGAAGCCTGAACCTTGGCACATATTATTAGACTGTCACGTTCATTCGGGAGTTATGAATGTGGCTGAAAACGTGATTTTTAGACCTTAGTAGTACATAGCTGATCATGTAGAAAACGTAAATTGTAAACATAGATTGATTAGGACGAAACTCACTTTGCGTTTTGGTCTAGAGAACTCAGATCAGAAATCTTTTTTCGTTTCTTTTTTTTTTAATTGAGTGTAATGGTAAGGCTAAATATTTACCCCATATTAGTTTCATTCATTCATTCCTAAGTGCGAGCAATGCCTGCTAGTCTGATATAAAATAATAACGTTCATATTTTGACAAAATTGTATGATAATAAAACTACAAGATTACTTTGAAACTAAAGTTATGCCATTAAACAAACATCAACATTTGCAGAACCCCTGGTAGAAACAGAACACCTGTATCTCCGATCCAGAAAAACATGGAAATAATAAAAACGTGCAGCAAGGGCAGGGAAATGGATGTTCTGGAAGAGTTCCACATAATATATAAGAACTATATAAACATCCATCAGAAGTATTGAATGACAAGTTGAAATTCAAATCCAATTCCTTATATGACCTGATAATAGATTTAGACGATGGTAACTTGCGAGCCTAATATAACCCCCCACCCACCACCCTATCCGAATATTTACATTCAGTCCAGACCTGGTTGTAGACGTGAAAGGATGAATCCACATTTTAAATCGATTCTTAAATCAACTGAGAAGCCATATAATCATGGTGCACCATTCAAATTTAATGTGAAGTGTAATATGTATGTGCGTGTAAATGTATGTGTAATTTAATATGTAGGCTATTAAGAAGATTCGTGAATGACCCAGTGAGGTCGAAACCGCGGTCGTCAATATACAAGACGCTTGGATATCAAATGCAAGGTAATGGTATAATTCTTAAATTCTTACAATAATCAGTTTTAGATAAGGAAATATTTGTCGAGGGAAAACCATTAAGAGGGGCAAAATTAATTTCGATAGTATTAAACCGATTACAAAGTGTGTTATTGACGTTACTAAGCTGAAGTTGACTTAAAACGTAAGCAACTGCTTTGATCAGGACAAAGCACAAATTGTACATCTTCGCTTTGTCTCATTACAGGAATAGGCTAATTGAACGCTCGAGGGAGTTTCCTGTTATATTTACACGTGTGGGTTGACAAGCTTTGCTACGTTCATAGTACAGTAATAGGAAGTTCAGCAAGATTTGAGTGTAGTTACATTAAAATAGAACAAATACAACACATTTTATAGTATAGTAACGAATTCTGGAGTAATATTTGGGATTGGGGAGCAAAACCGAAACGTGTATTTTGCGCCCAAAGAAAACTAATTTGTTTCTAGTTGTATTGATTCATAAAAACACACTCACTCGACTTCAGGACACGAACGACTACACTACACTTCTCAACACAGCAGGACCCGAGAGGACACCTTCCCTTCATCGTTCAGCTTCAGGAGTCGACGTCTAGTTAGGTTTAGGACGGGCGTTGGAGATCCGAGGATGGTTCACGGGGAGCGCTACACATATAACACGACTGAAGGACGGACACCTCATCGTCGCCGCCGGATGCCTTCATCGAGGCTCCTGTAATCCGATGTCAGATGGACTGCGGGCAATGAATTCATCCAGCGCTAACTGCACATGATTTTTGTTTCAGCGGACGACTTCATCAGAGCGCCAGGATTTCTCGGCCAGTGCTGTTAAGGCCCGGGTCTTGGTGATCAGCGATTTCATCCAGAGCTAACAACCCATGTTATTCTGTTTCAGCCGGACTTCTTCACTTTGAACTCGAGATCGTGACTTCATCCGGGCTGCAGGATCCCTCTGCCAGTGCTGTTTGGGCATAGGTCTTGGTGTTTTGATGCTAGCTGGTCTCGGATAGCGATTTCTTCACAGCATGCCGCTAACACAATTTTCTGTTTCATCGAAGTACCAGACTGCATCCATTAGGGAAGTCCCTAGACGCTGCTTTGGTCTCCATAGTACCTGGACGGGAAGGGGGAGGATAGTTTAGTGGGTATTCTCCTTTTTGGAGCGAGTCCCACAATACCTCTCTGGTGAGAGGTCTGCGTAAATGCATTCCATCCTACAAAAAAATATTGATTACGTTACATTTAAAATCTTTTTTTTTTTTTTTTTGCCGAATTGAGAGCAGTTTAAATCGAATGATCCAAGCACTTCTAGAACTGCGAAAAATTCAGGCATTTATTATTGACCAGTACTGTACATAAAACAATTTTGATATAATTGACAAATAAACGGCCATGCAGCGTTTCCCATCCTCTCGATATAATTCCCTCCGAGAAGTAGTAAAGTTGGCTGTCGTCAGAGTGATTAGTTTTTACGAGGGATTGCCATCTGTGTGATGCAATTTGCATATCAAATGTTTCCAAATAACATTCAACGTTTTGAACTGATACTGGTTTTAATCTCACTTGTACGGAGTTTAATGTATTCTCTTTCTCACTCCCTCTCTACCTATCTTTTCCGAATGAACTGTTTTTATTATTAAGCACAAATGAATTGGGCTTTTTTTTCTGCTTCATCCTCACCCTTTTAAAGTATGGACTGTTTTAAATAGTATATGTTTGTTTCATTATAATTTTAAAATAATATTATCTTAATAATATTATGATAGCAAAATAATATCACCTGCTTACAATTCAACTAACTATCGGCTTAAAACCGATCAGGTTTAAATAAAATCGATTCAAACATCAAGGAACAATTATCGCAGTTAATTTCGTTTAACCGACCAAAAAAATTCGACTCCAACAAAAAACAACTAGTCGGTGAAAAAATATAATAATTCCACCAGGAAACTCATATCTGTGTTGCTTCTGCCATCGGACTCTTCACCAAGCAGTTGACTGGACTTTATGAATATAACAGTATTCAACTTGTGCAACTGAACTTCAAATTTTGCCTACATTTTTCGACTATCCAAAGGAGAGAGTCTAGGCACCATAAACATGCTCTTTTATTTATTTATTCTTTTTTCTTTCTAACACTAATTTGTTCTGCTTCCATTATTTGATAGCTGGTCTATAGAGAGCGATGTTCTTTAATCTGAAAAGTTTAATAATACAACCCCAGAGCTCTTGATTACAATACCATCACTTATTATTTCTTTCTTATTGGTTTTGTTGACAAAAATATTTATATAAAACAAGTCATATAAATCAAATGTAAATGAGTATAAAACAACACATTTGATCAATACTCACAAAATACAATTAAACAACAAGAAGAAATATTTACAATAATTAACACAAATACATAAAATTTTTTTAAATCTGTAAGAATAAGATAAAAGTTAGACAAGAAAAACACGTACCAAAAAAAGAAAAAAAGAGATCACATTTATGCCCAAACTCACCCACCGAGTGAGACAATAGAAACTGTCTAAGACTATTTTTTTAAATCCTGAAGTTTGGTGGATTTTGAATGCTTTTAGGAAGCTTATTCAGTAACTTTTCACCAGCTTGTGAGGGAAGTTAACTGTATAAATTTAACCTGAGCTGTCTTACAAGATACTCACAAGCTTGTCTGGTGCTTTAGTTGTGTATAGATTCGGATATAATGGAGGTTAGCAAGTGTTTTTTCCAATAAACCTGAAAACAACCTGAACACACACAAACATCAGGACAAAGTTCAACAGTGAATTCACACCATGTACTACTGAAACTTGTTAACAAAATACAATATCGAATTAATCGAACGAGGCAGAAACGTCAACACTTTATCAATGGTCTTGGTATTATCACGCAGCATCGCCTGATAGCAATACGGTAGGCCAAATCTCTTACGGATATGTTTAAATATTGTTCACACCTCCAAAAGAAGGTACTCAATTGAATGCCACTTAGAAAAGTATGGACAAAACCCATTACCGTAGTTACGATTGATAAAGGCCGGTTTACACGCTCAAGCCATTTGCACAAACTGTCTTGCGCAAGCCAGTTTGAGCAAACGAACTGAATAAAATATTTCCGTTTACACTCTCAGTTCGGTTGTGCAAATATGAAGTGAGGAACCCTAGTTTGTTCATTTTAACGATAAACTTCTTCATTAAATACATAAAAGTTGTTATCAGTTGTGTTAAAATTCTTATAAAATCAGTTTGTATTGTTCAAAATGGAACATCTGGACGAAGAACTAATACTTCTTTCAACTGCTGAGGTGTGCATTGTGAAGAAAGAGAAGGACATGAAGGCTAAAAAGAAAAAATTGTATAAACCATGTTTCTTACAGAGGGATGTGTTTTCTCATACCAATTTAATTGCTGAGCAGTTTGTGCAAATGGCTTAAGCGTTTAAACCGGCCTTTAAAGGTGTATTTGATTAAACATGATTGGAAAATGCTTTGATCGAATGTCTGCACATAGAGCTTACACATATCAACTCCTATAAAAGCGAGCGTACGTGGAGTAATATTTAAAGAAGAAATAATATAACTTAATAATATAACAGCTAATTTCACCCTTCATCTGTAATACGCAAACAAAACCTAGCGTAGATTATACTTTGGGGTTATGTTTACAACTTCAATCAATAATATAGCCTATAATATCAATAACTTCTAAATCATTTGATCTATCAGTATGAAATAAAAGGCAATTAAAGGTAATATGTTTATCTTTCTTTAAATATACATAATAATATACATGAACACATAATCTTAACAAATATTCCTACAGTTGTATAGTCCTTAAAATTGTACACATTTACCGAGTTCACATAAAAATCCCAGTCTGCATAATTAGGTAGGCCTAGATAAAGTGTGTTGCTTTTTGTATAAATTATGTACTTCTGATGTGTACCTAATTAATCCGCCTGTGATTTTTCACGGGGATTTACTAGTATTAATAATATTTAGGATGACCCCTTTTAAGTAATATATAATTTTATCTTAAAAATATGTTTTAAGTGTGATAATAATAAAGATTGACTATTCTAATCTCAATAGTCAATGAAAAATATGTATCATGAACTTACCAAAAATGTTTTTTGAAATTCCAATTTGTTACGATTCGCATAACAATTTAATTTTAGAGAGAGCTACCCTCACATCACGTCAAACTAATTCAACGCTGGAGATATAAAGTTTGACAATGTTGTTGCCGGCGGGCTTTTGTTTGGATTTGTCGAGTTTTCAACAGACTTTGCAAATATTATTTCTACAGTTTCTATTTATTTTGCACAGGCTGATTTGCATACAGGGACAACGGAAAGTCAAAACTCCACTGCAGTGCCAAACAAAATGGATGTATTAAAACAGATTTACATAGTTTAAAAACTGCAACTCGAGGCAATATCAGTGCAATTTAAATGTTTTAATTTCATTTTGTACGAGTTTATGTATGGGACTGCCAATGGCAAGGCTGCATACATCATACTATATCATAAATGTAATTAAAAGCAATCAGCTTAAGGTTTTTGCTATACAGTTGTCAAATACAATTCAAAATTGGCAGAAGACAACAATTCAAAATGGGGAAAAACAGTTTAAATTTTGTACATTTAGGTTTATACCTAACTAAACAAGTTGTGTGTAAAAGTATGAAAACACCTCAATAAGGTTAAAAGTATTACCGATAGAAACTTAAAATGCACGAAACTATTGTCAAATTGCTCTACCTTGGACGATAAATTTAATGCCAAACCTTTGTGTGATACGTAGTTATAAATTTTAAGATTAGAGATGAGTAATATTTCACGGACTGTGTATTTGTCACAGATATTTAAAAGTCGCAGTCACAACTTGTGGCAAGTGATGAAAAATATCTGCGACATTAGAGATGTCTGTGGCTGGCACAAAAGTATCGGCACGAACAAATGACGTATGAACTGTGACAGAAAATCGCAGTTGGCTTGTACGAACTGACTCGTGACAAAAACACGATCGACTTGCTTGGCCAAACTTCATGCAAGCACCCATTTACCTCCTAATGCTGCAGTCTAGAGGTAAATCGTTTAACAAAACATTACGTGCATATTAGTTTTGCAGAAAAAGTTATTTATAAAGAGGGCAGGCACGAATAAAAGCGTAATATATCCCGTATACAATGTGTGGCCTAAGCTAAAATTTTGGGAGTATTTAAAATTTTTGAGTTATGACAGCCATTTTGATTTTTTCAAAATTGATTTCGAGTAGTCAAACCAAATATTGTTGTGTGGCATATCGTTTGAAAGCTTATTTAATTCTGAATAAAAAAAAATTATTAATATTTTTTTAAATAGTACAGCAAAATAGGTCAAAATCGGAAAACACGATTTCGTTGTTTTTTGGCAGCCATTTTTAATCGATTAAAGACATGGATGTGCAAATTTCACCGTGCGGTGGTTTTCTCTTGAAATTCTACATCGAAATGATGTATCACATGACCACCTTCCTATTTAAAAAAAAAAAAAACATTCAAAATGGCGGATACAAGATGGGGGATAACTTTTTTGAAATCTTAATAAAATAGTATTTTTACATAAGGTAGGTTCCTCAATCACATCTACCTCCAAATTTTCCTTATATACGAAATATTAAACCGTTTCCAAACTTTCCGTATAGTATTATATATACTAATACTGTACGTAAGAATTAAATAATCGTGTATTATAATTAATCATTTATTGTGTTATAAAATAAATAAGTAAATTATAAACGACAAAGAAATTTTATTTCCATCACACTGTATGGAAAATAGTCACTTTCAATATCAGCTGTGAGTATTGAAAATATCATTTTCTCGTTCTAGATCGGCAAAATCAGCTGGATATTTTTGCCGATCTCTAAATTAGTTATAAATTATGACACCAGTAGCTCTATCTATAATAATTAATTATGATTTGAAAATGACATCCTATTAATTTATTAGGTATAATAACGATTTAAAAAAAGAACAAACGTGATAACAATAAAAACTCCATATTAATACCATATATTTACAATTATTAAATAAATAAACTTTTAACTTATTATTTTTAAAAAAGTACATCAGAACGTTTATTCATTTTTTTCATAGTTCATGTTTATCGGTAGTAGTGTATTGTGTCTATAAAATATTACAAGATGATTTGATATCAGCTGTTCCAATTAATTTAGTGAACTTGAACAATTTCAGGTGTAATGTTTGCGCCTATTCTCAGTTGAAAGCTATAACATAAGGACAGACTAAAACAGTGAAGACAAGATAAACTTTTCCTTAAAAATCAGTACCTATAAATTCTTAGAATTAAGGAAGGTTTTTATTTATATCGCTATTGATATTAAAATCAGCTGATCTCAATAATTTAGTTAGTGCTGTAAACGTAAGCTATGTTGTCATTGAACTTCAGGAATGTTAATGACAAACGATAGGTTGTTTTGAAAACAATTCTATTAAATTTATTATTAATATTATAAATCACAGTGTGATGAAAAGTATCGTTCATCACAAGGGCCTAAAGTGGCTTTTCGATCCTCGCTCTTTTTCGTTAAACTTGAGCTCGTATCGAAAGCGTCACTTTCGGTCCTAGTGATGAAATATAAAATTAAATGCACCTTTAAAACATTTAAAGCTATTGGAAAATATTTATGTTTTCATAAGTGATTTTGTTAAGGTATTAAATGTTAAGGGATAAAAATAAAATAATTCATACCACATCATGAATTATATTCCAGAATTTAGAATAATGTTTATTCGATACACTTAAACGGTCTTTTTTCATAAGGGGTGGTTGTTAGGGTTTAAACGTTATGGCTAAATTCATGATGTGGTATAGGGTTTTAACCCTTTAAAAAATCCCTTATGAAAACATAAATATTTTCCAATAGGTTTAAATGTTTTAATGGTGCATTTAAATAAAATTAAAATCTCTTTGCCGATTAAAATTTATTTAACACTATAAATTATTAATTATAATAAACAGTGAATGGATTTTGGATTTTTAGTTCCGTATAAACACATTATTAAAACGTTTCAAACTGTTGCAAAATATGTTTTTTTTTTTTATGTAGTCATAATAACCTTTTGTAAGGGTTGAAAAGTTCTTAATACATCGTAAATTATGTTCCAGGACACAAACAAATCTTTTTTCAATACCCTACAATGTAATAAAACAATTAAACTTTCTTATTTTCAACAAATATTTGTAATACACTTAATTTATTAAAGCCTTGTTTAACTAGTCCTTATTATTGAAATACATACGGGTGAGTCTACTTCTATCCATTTTTTTTATGATTGACAGACAAATGAGTTAAGATTTTAGTTCAAAAGAATAAATATTGAACCAGGCACCAGCTGTTATACATTATTTATGTGTTTACGTGTTAGAAACAAACATATTATTGCCGCTGTATGTAAACCAAACTAGACAAACTTCTAATTAATATTCATGGACAAAAAACTTTATTGATACATCCAAACTAGGAAGCTAAAAGTTTCTCATTTCAAACTTTTCTAAGATAACGACTTAATCAAAACGAAACTATCCAGTAATGCTCAGAACCGTAGAACAGTTGGACAATTGTTTACCGGATTTCCGCTTCAACAAATTTACTAAATATAATCGTCAAAGTTTCGTAATTAATTTGTATTTTGATTAAACAGATTTACATACGCGGGGATAACGTAATTTGGAAACTTTACCTAACTATGGAAATTGAGTTCACGCCTCAGGTCAAGCTTGGTTGGTTTAGTTTAAAATGTTAAGCATTAACACGTTCACTGGTGCGCAAATTTCGTATTTCCTATGCTAGGAGGTGACCTTTTATTTTTGATATCTATAGCCTAAATGAGTAGAAATTACTTTATTTTTTATTTTTGAACCTTTCTACGTAAATAATCACTATTATTTTAAAGCGGACGCACATGTGCGTCCATTGCACATAAGCTTAAAATTGGCGTGCGGAGCACGCAATGCTCTGTGTACTGAAAATTCTTCCAATACGGGGGTAGGCGTGCGAAGCACGCAATGCATTGTGCGTTAAAAATACTTAAAATGCGGGGGTTGGCGTGCGAAGCATGCAATGCACTTTGTGTCGGCCGCTTCTCATAGTGTTCAGTGTCAAGCTCACATGTGCGCCCTTAGCAGTGAACGTGTTAAGGATTAGTTTGAATTAAAACCAATCGTATGGTTTCATCTGTAGTAACATTGTAGACATTTAATGCCTATACTGTCCAATTTAAGAACGTTAGAACCATATTTTTGTCGATAACAAGTGTTTGTGTACAAATTCTGCAATAACATAAAAAAAACTTTAATTCTCGCGAACTCTAATACAAGCTAATTACCTTAAGGGGCACCTCACAACTTTTTAAACCTTGTTTCTTTTTATTATTATTATTATTATTTTGATTTGGTAGTGCCTGAGAAGTAGTATTTCAACCATTAGTTATATTTTTTGCATTTAGTTATTATTTGCAAGGCTATACCTATTTTCCATATACGAGTGCAATAATGGATTATTGCGACCGATGAGATGACAGGCCCATACAAATAAAACTTAGGTACTGCCATAACTCCTACTGTTCTAAGACACATTTTCCCAGTCTCTCAAAGATTCATATCTAAAGAAGTTTGGGAGAGGTGTGTGAAAGACAGAACTCAAAAGAGCAATGCAATTTTAATGGCTTAATATGGAATAAATGTCTGAAAATCATAAATATCTCTAAAAGGACTCTAGAAATTTCGACAGCTGCAAGTGAGCTGCTGCGTTGGTTTTCTCTGGAAATTAGGAAGATTTGAAACTTAGGGACAAAAGAAGAATTGGGCACACCGGTTAAAACTGAGCTAGAAACTCAAACTAGAAGAGAAAACAATATGTAGAAGGTCTAACATAATATGGTGCAGGAGCATTTAAAAACTATTATTTATTATCAGGTAATTATTATAGTATTTAACTTTGTCAAATTAGTATTAAAACTAGTATAAAATAGTAAAGAAGTCTAACATGTTTTAATTTTTTTATTTTGTCCCACACTGTTTAGCTAACTTTTTCATTTATTGAGGAATCCTTGACATTTATTATGTACACACACATAAGCAGGTTTTACAAAATGTGTGAATAAAAAATATATATTTAAAAAGTCTTTTCTAAAATAAACCCAAAACAACTAAGAAATTGTATGCTAAATAATTATTTGCAGTACTTATAGTAAAGTTGAAATAAAATAAATTATAGACTTTGTAAACCTCTTCTGTTTCTATATTAAAGTAGCTGATAAAAATCAAATAGTTAAAAAAACTACAGTCATCAAAAATGTTCTAAATGTCAACTCCTCTATCAAAAAATGTGGGTGAGAAATAACTTTTTTTTATATAACATTAATGTTATGAAACATAACGAAAGTGTAATATCCTTTTCAACAAAAAAAATATTGTTGGCTCATCTATGTATAAAGATCTTTCATTAAAATTTTTAAATAAAAATTGATACCACTTGATTCAGATAGCCTAAAGAAACCTAAAATGTTGTTAGTTTTGACCTTTACCAAATGCATGGAAAGTACAACTTAAAAGCTTGTTACTCAGAATTTACTTTTAATTGCTAAGTGAACCATCTCTGCATAAATACCAAAAGAGTAAGCAAGTCGCCCCGGGATAAATTTTGGCCCAGGTGGCGACTGTACAAATGTATATAAAATTATATTAAATATATAGATGTACCTTCGGTTTGTTGTTAGCGACATGTACAAAATCAACAGAGTTTTAGGTTAAACAAATATAATATTTTAATATTATCTACTGTACATACATTTTGAACACACCGATTAGTTGTATTATCATCACATTTTTATCAGAACATAAGATATAGAAATTCAAATATAAATTAAACAACATGTAAATCACAACACGAGACATTTGATCACGAGTCGTAAAAAAGTCTTAAACACTTATTCGAAGAAAACTTTCCACAGTTCATTGTCATCATCTCACACATTAAATAATGTCATACCATAGTAATAGTAATAAGTATAGGCTTTATAATAAGAAGATAAAACCAAATAGAAATAAAGTAGTTGCTGAAAGTATCATTGAATGAAAAGGATGAAGAAGAACGCCAAGGACTTTGTGAGCAGCTCTCAGAGAAGGCAGACCACAAACACTTTTGAACCTAATTAATTAATTATGCAATATAAATAAATAAATTTGCATGGTCAGCTTCAAGAACGAGTTTTAAATATTATAATTATGGAAGAATGTTAACTGTATTCATTGGTCATAACATCATACCATTGTATTGTAATAACATCTCTAGGAACTTGGCCCATGGAATTTTAATTAGCGTCTATCAATCTACAAGACCATCAGAAACTTTTAAAATAAAAATCCTAAAGTTTTCAACATTGTCAATACTTATACCAAATCCAATATGAAATCAAATCATGAAGACTTTCTCTTGCATTATTAGCGAATTTCCATTTCCATAGAAAAGCTGAGCTGTCAGATTTGGTCCAAATTTGGTACACACGTTGATTGTCTTGTCGCTCGGACTGGTTCGTTAGCCAAAAAAATCCAACAACCGGAAGCACGTTTTTTTGATCGGAAGCAATAT
>JAGFPH010015046.1:0-14044 GCA_018207615.1 Philaenus spumarius | reverse complement strand
GCGGTACAGAGAGCGATCATTTGTTACGCAGCTCAAGTATGGGGCTATAGACAATATGAACGCGTGGAGCAGCTTTTAAAGTTCTTTGTCAAACGTCTTTTTCAGTTGCCCGAAAATACACCCAATTATGTTTTGTATTTGGAGTTCAATTTGGATAGGTTGTTTTGTTTTACTTTGAGCCTGCATATAAAGAATATTTTAAAAGTATTAAAGTTGCCTTGCGATAGGCTGCCTAATTTGTTTGCTAGGGAAATAATAAACGCCAATTTGTTTTGGTATAAAGAATGGAACATAATGGCGAATACGTACTCTGTATCTTTTATCCAGGGTCTCAATGGGACAAAAGAATGGAAATGTCAAATGTTTGGATTAGTGGAAGCGATAAGACTCCGACATAAACAAGAAAATATTCAGGCTCGTGCTAGGTCTACGTCCCATACTATTTACAAATCTTTAAATATAAATAACAACTCTTATCTAGATAATGATGTTTGGATAGTACGTAATGTAATTAAATGTAGAGCAGAACTGCTGTATTTGAACGGCAGGCCTTGGGTGGAGGGGATAAATCACAACTGTTCGCTCTGTAATTTGAAAGCTAAAGAAGACAGTTTCCATTTTTTAGCGATTTGTCCGATCTTGGGAACAATTAGGAAACGGTATTTTAGGAAATTAGAGTTGAGTTGGGAGGAGTTACTTAACCAGCTAAACGGGGAAAATTGGAAGTATCTTGCTCAGTACGTGCAACAGGCTTGGCAATATAGATGGGAATTAATCCGCGAATTTAATTATTAACGTTATGTATTTATATTTGTATTTGTTTTCATGTCTTTGTTTCTCCCCCTCAATCATTTGTTTATATTATTTATGTTGTTGTATGTCTTTATCTTAAAAATGTAGTAGACATAAGAATAATATGAGATGTTACCAACCTGGCAGACGGTTATAAAAAACCAGTGCCATTTAATGCAGGCATGTATACTTTTTTTTGTACATTTCGAATTATAAATAAAGCATTGTTATTATTATTATTATATTATTATATCTGTTTTATTCCCGGATCGATAAGTGGTAGTAAATATGCTTCAAAATTGCAGATTTTTTGGTGAAAGGGTCCTAGTAGGATTCTTCAGATACACTATTTTTTGTTTTTCGATCGGATTCAAAATGGCGGAGTTATACCGATTAATCGTTTTTGGGTAGGGATTTAAGGGTATATAAGTATAAGGATTTTTCCCACCTTGATAAAATGGTAGTAAATATGCTTCAAAATAGATGAAATTTTAGTGGAAGGGTCCTTGTAGGATGTCCCAGACACTGATATTTTCATTTTTCGATTTTACACAAAATGGCGGCTTGTTTGATTCAAACCAAAATGGCAAAGTTAGAGCGAGGAAATTGCATTATTACTCCCACCCATAAGCCCTTGTGCAGATTTTGAGCTATATCATTCGAAAGGTAATTAAATTTACTACAATCCAGTGCAAAGGTATTTCAGGTACAGTCCCCGGAACAAGGAACAAAATTGATAGAAAGCTCCCGATAAATGATTTTTTCATTATCTATGTCAGGTTTTTGCGCAATTTCTCCCACTCATAAGCCCGTGTGCAATTTTTGAGCTATATCGTTCGAAACTTAATTAAATTTACTACAATCCTGTGTAAAAGTAATTCAGGTACAGTCCCCGGAACAAGGAACAAAATTGGTAGGAAACTCCCGATAAATTATTTTTTCAATATCCATGTCAGGTATTTGCGCAATTTCTCCCACTCATAAGCCCGTGTACAATTGTTGAGCTATATCGTTCAAAAGGCAATTAAATTTCCTACAATTCTGTGCAAAAGTAATTCAGGTACAGTTCCCGAAACAAAGAACAAAATTTATAGGAAACTCCTGATAAATGGTTTTTTCTTTATTCATATCAGGTTTTTTCGCAATTTATCCCACTCATAAGCCCGTGTGCAATTTTTTAGCTGTATCGTCGAAAGGTAATTAAATTTACTACAATCCTGTGCAAAAGTAATTCAGGTACAGTCCCCGGAACAACGAACAAAATTGATAAGAAACTCCCTATAAATGATTTTTTCATTATCCACGTCAGGTTTTTGCGCAATATATAAGCACTCCTCCCACTCATATATAAGCCCGTGAACAATTTTTGAGCTATATAGTTCGAAAGGCAATTAAATTTCCTACAATCCGGTGCAAAAGTAATTCAGGAACAGTCCCCGGAACAAGGAACAAAATTGATAGGAATCTCCTGATAAATGATTTTTTCATTATCCGTGTAAGCTTTTGCGCAATTTCTCCCACTCAGCAGTCCGTGTGCAATTTTTGAACTATATCGTTCGAAAGTTAATTAAATTTAGTACAATCCTGTGCAAAGGTAATTCAGGTACAGTTTCCGGAACAAGGATCAAAATTGATACGAAAATCCCGATAAATGTTTTTTCATTATCAATGTAAGGTAATTAAGCAATTTCTCCCACTAATAAACCCCAAAGCAATTTATGAGCTATATCATTCGAAAGGCAATTAAATTTACTATAATCCTGTGTAAAGGTATATTTGGAACAGTTTCCGGAACAAGGAACAAAACTCATAGTAAACTCTCATTATAAAATACTAGTTATTCCCTGATAAGAAAGTTCGGCTATAGTAATGCGGCAGTGCTGCTTACGGGTTTTTTTTTTTATTGTAAGATTGTTAATTGCAGATTGGGATATTATTTTACTATTAAAACTTTCAAATGTTCATAAAGTTTCATCGTTAGGTAGGAGCAGCCGCCATGTTTTACATAGATTGAGTCTTAAATTCGTCCCCCTCAAGAATCTCAAATCCGTCCCGGAGGACGGATTTAGGGCCTCCACGAATATAGTGGTTCCTAAATTCATCCTTTTTTATTTTTGTTGCAGCTATTTATATTTCCTTACTTTTAAAACTTATTACCTAAGAATTCAATTTAGAAATAAATACCTTTGTAATAAGCAAGTAATTTTTAATGAAATAAAATTCACATTTTTGAATTTTTACATTAGCGTAAGGGCCTATTAATTTAAAAAAAAATGAATTTACTTGTTTTTTTCTGCAGATGGCTCCCCGGAAGTCTTGGAATCCTGATTTCATGGTAAAGGCTATTATTGCTGTGAGAGCGAAGGAAATGGGATATAAAGCAGCCGCCAAAGCATTCAGTGTACCCAGGGCTACCTTAGAAGATTATGTAAAGTCTGGTTCCTCCCCAGAGGAATATGTGAATTCCAAGTTTGGTAGGAAACCAGTGTTTTCTGCTGATCTTGAGAAAGTCTAGTGGAATACTGTGTGAACATGGAACAGCATTATTATGGGTTGACTATTTCCGACCTTAGGCGAATGGCTTATTATTTAGCTATTAAGAACCAAGTCCCTAGTCCATTTTCAAGTAAAGCAAAGGCTGCTGGCAAAAAGTGGGTCAGATTATTTTTCAAACGTCATCCAGAACTTTCCTTAAGAACTCCCCAAAACCTCTCAATGTCTAGGGCTAAAGGGTTTAATAAAGACAATACTGATACATTTTTTTCTCCTAAAGATAGAACTTGAAAAAATAAATTTTTATCCATCGAGAATATTTAACGTGGATGAGACAGGCATAACCGTGGTACAGCACAAGGCTTCTAGAGTGATTACCAGCAAATGAAAAAAACAAGTACACAAAATCTCATCTGCTGAGCGTGGGGCAACTATTACTGTCATAACCAGTATGTCAGCTGTGGGCCAATATGTTGCCCCTTTACTGATATTTCCACAGAAAAGGTGGCAGTTAGAACTACTTGATGATGCTCCTCCAGGATCGATTGGTGGGTGTTCAGATTCGGGATGGGTTACTAGACCCTTATTTATTAAATGGTTTGATCATTTCATTTCTATTGTTAGGCCCACAAAAGCAAAACCAGTGGTGCTCATCCTTGACGGCCACTATTCTCACACTCGAAATCTAGAGCTCATTGACCGAGCAAGGGAAGTTGGATGTCTATCGTTTGCTTGCCTCCTCATTCAACAGACAAGTTACAACCTTTAGATGTGGCGTTTATGTTTCCTCTGAAAACCCTATACGCAAAGGCGATTGAACAATGGTTGTCCAACAATCATAACCGAGTTGTGAGAAAACTCCAGGTTTCTACTTTGTTTTGCGAAGCCTATCTTCGTGCTGCTACACTTGAAACGGCTATCAATGGTTTAAAAAAAACTGGGATTCATCCGTTAAACCCTGATGTGTTTCAAGAACATGATTTTGTGGCTAGAGCACTTGAGGAGCAGGAGGTTGCTAATAAAGAAAATAATAATGGGATTGGCCCGAATAACCTACCAAAAGTGATCAGTCCGAGAGAAATCAGGGAAGTTCCTACAATTCAACTTTCCACCTCGGTCCGAGCTGGTACTTCATTCTTAGTGACAGGAACTCAGCACAAGGAGTCATTAGAAGCATCACAAGATAAGAAACAGCACCTTGAAGAGCGTCAAAAGAAACTTGCACAACTAAAGGCCAAGAAACGACTCGACCTTGAATCTAAAGACCAGCCAGGAACATCACTTCAGAGCCCACCCAAGAAGAAATCAAGGAAGAAATATGTTTCAAGTTCCAGTGACAGTGAGGATGAAAGTGAAGTTCCCCTCATATCGACCGATGATGATTTTGTGCCATGTTTTATGTGCGGGAAACGGTTTTCTCAGGACAAGCAAGGAGAAAAGTGGGTTAAGTGTACCAAATGCTTCAAATGGTGTTGCGAAATGTGTTCATCTTTATCAAAAATAAAAAACTTGTATGAGATTTTTGCTATGATTGCTAATTTTATATTTTTACATATTTTCACATTATTACACAAGTTATAGTAAGCAATAATTAGTTCATGTACCATCATATATATCTCGAAATATGCCAATGTAAATAAATAATGTTGTTGAAGCTATCTGTATAATATTTTCAAATGTTCCAGACTCTAAATAATTTAAGAACTGTAAACGTAAGGGGGACGGAATTAGGAGCCCTTTTTTAAATTTGAAAAACTGAGTTACTTTTGTTTTTCTTTATTCAGTGGTAAGGGTAATTAATAATGTACTGTTATGACACTATATAGCTATAGAGTAGAGCTGCTTAAAAACATTTTTAGTTAATTTTTACGTCTACTCTAATTTTAAAAATTATGAATTTTGCTTAGGGGGACGATATTTGGGCACCTTACCTTATATGACTTAAGGTCAGGACACATATGACCGCACTGTGCCCGCACCGCACCACGGCCTAGTGTTGGCCAACATACGGCGGGGGAATAATCTAATGGAAACATATGGAATAGTCCTAACATCACTGCATAGAGGAAGCGCCGTGTCACCGCACCCGGGGCGAGTCGTGCCAGTTAAATTTTGTTTACTTTTTCACATTGACGGTGAGGCCACGGTATGGATCCCGAAAGAAATTCAAAAATTTCCCGTTATTTACGATGAAACCAATGACAAATACCAAAACGTGGACTGCAAGGAGCAGATTTGGAAAACTATTTCGTCCAAGTTACAAGTTATAGATAAGTAATACTCAATTAGTCATTGGCCAACACACGGCCGTGCTACGGTAAAGTGTGGTCTCACTGAGAACGAGGCGAGATACGGCCGACACTAGGCCGTGATGCGGTGCTGTCATGTGTGATGTGTGTCCCAACCTTTATAAATGTATTCAAGCTATAATTATCTGTTGCTTTTGTAACCAGAATGCGCTGTTAAATCAAATATTGAATTTCAATAATTATGGAGTAAATGTTTCAGACCTGTTCCATCACGTGCTGCACTCTTTACCTTTTTAGTTGAACTTTACATTGCCTACTGACAGAAGTTGTCATTTTAGATTAAATTTATAAATCATAATCAATTAGTCTATTATTAAGTTGTATTTTCTATAATGTTTGAACTTACTTTTTATTGCTGTGAAGTTGTTTCCTATATATAAACAAAATAGGCCTACATAGATTGATTTTACTGGCTATCAAGTACATTAAATACAGTTCTATTGTTTTCTGTCTCCATACTGTTTTGTTTTTATAGGTTAATTGCTACTTTTCCTTTTTATAACCTAATTTTGTTTGAAATTACTTTTAAAATAGTGAGATATTTTCTATTATTATTGTATTTTGTGAATTATATAAACTAATTATTATTGATCCTAAGTATGTTTTCTGGGACATAAGCTAAAGAAAATAGGCGTTTTATGCAATTTACAAAATGGTAATGTAGGCCCCCCTTGTAATATTTTAAGGCAAAAAATCTTATTTTTTTTATTTGTATACGATTTATCACTTGAAAAGAAGTAGGATGGTAAGTTGAATTAGTAATATGAAGTTATTAATTTTTTTCAAAAATTTAATTGGGTACACTGGGAGTTATGGACATTTAGGCTAAGTAAAACTGATACTGTAGCCTACAGTACTCAATGTAAACTTTTTTTCATCACACTGTATCGAAAATAGTCACTTACAATGTCAGCTGTGAGTACTGAAAATGTGTTTTCTCGGTCTAGATCGGGAAATGAGATGGAGATTTTTGCCAATCTCTAAATTAGTCATAAATTTTAATAGCCTTTATGATTTGAAATGTCGTCTTATTAATTTATTAGATATAGGCCTAATAACGATTTTAACAAAGAAACAAACGTGAGTAACAATAAAAACTGCATATTGATACTATTTACGAGTATTAAATAAACTTTTAACTTATTATTTAAAAAAGTAGGCCTACAAATCATTAGTACGTTTATTCATGTACCAGTATCTGTAGTAGTGTATTGTGTCTATTAATATTACTAGCTGATTTTATATCAGCTGTTCCAATTAATTTAGTGAACTTAAACAATGTATTGTTGCCATTGTTAAGCTAGCCATTCACGGTCCGATTTGTAGGACGACCGAGTTGGACTGCAAGTTGGATGCGTTCCACCACTTACGCTCTAGCTTACCATCCAACTTACTATCCAATTAGTGTTTCCAATTCAGTCTTCTTTCCTTGTACATCGTGGCAGTTGTATCAAAATGTCCAGCAATTACTACCGGTATATGCAAAAAATTAGACTAAACATTCCCCTATATTGTTTCAGTATAGAAAACAATCACCTATATATGTTTTCAATATAGTAGACAATCACCTATATTTTTTCAGTGGAGTAAACATTCACCTATATTTTTTCAATAGGTTAAGAAATTATTTGTGGATTGTGTCAACTACCGTGATGCGGAGATGCTCACAAACATGACAGTTTGCATATATTGGATCACTTGTGTCCACAAACACCTACTCTCCCGGTACAATTCAATAAATTCCGAAAGCCCTTTATTATCCATGATTATAGAAGTTAAAAGGTAAAAAGTATAGGGGAAAAGGAAGAGCGCGGCAAACAACAGCAAGATCAAAGTTTAAACTGATGCAATTGGACGATCACCCCATTCACAGTCCGACTCCGTCGGATCACCTTGTAGGCAAGTCTGGGACTCCGATTCGTCCGATCATCCAACTCGTCGTCCATCAAACCCATTCACGCTCCTACATCGGACTACAAATCGGACCATAAATGGCTAGCTTAAGCAATATTTCTGAGCAGTTGTGATCAATAATTTAGTTAGTGCTGTAAAGGTAAACTATTATGTTGTCGTAGGTACTTCAAGAATGTTACTGAGAAATGATAGGTTATTTTGAAAGCAAATATATTAAATTTATTATTAATATTATTCACAGTGTGATAAAAGTATTGTTTAACACTAGGGCCAAAAGTGGCTTTTTGATCCTTGCTCATTTTCCGACCTCAGCTTCGCCTCGGTCATTAAACTTGAGCTCATATCGAAACGCGTCACTTTTGGTCCTAGTGATGAAAATATACTTTTTCAAAACTGTATAACTCGATGACTATAAAAAAGAAAGTTATTAAATAGTTTGTTAATTATAGATAAAGTCTATATTTTAATCTGACACTTTCAATATTGCAATATCTTTTATAGTTTTTGTAAAAAAAAAACATTGGGTGTGCTTAAGACCACACGTTAGAAGTGATAACTTCTATGACCGATTTATATTTTTATCAGTATTAATATAAGAGGAGAATAAGGGTAAATAATTTAAAACATTAATGACTTTGCTGACTTTGGTATTTAATATACATATAACACAAATATCATATATATATATACATACATACTATATCTCGAGCGGTGACGGTCGCGAGTTTGATGCTTTTTCCTCTCCCAATAAGAAGTGCTATGTAGTATATTCGCGTTGCGTACATATATATATATATATATATAAATACACCTATCTATTTGGCGGCCGTCAAAAAGTAAGCCATTTGGCTGCCACCCTTTAGAGAAGAGTATATCCATGTATTAACTTGCTAAATTGATTGTGAACTTCTACGGATCACTATATTATATTTTTATTAATTTATGACTCCTTTAAGATCATGTTTCAATATTGGTGCTATTTGGCAGCAGCAAGATTGCGGCGATTCGGCGCAGCGTGAATATAGGTCCTTTTGGCTGCCATATGTGTTTGGTATGGGTACATTTAGCTGCCGGCAGTGTTGTCAAGTCGAACAGGTGTATATCTCGACTATTCGGCTGCCGGTGTCAAACCTACATAAAAGGACATTTTAAGCATCTATCAATTTTTAAAAGTGTTTTTAATTATATTTTCTTAGAAATATTTCATAATTTTCTGGGAAAAAAGTATTTCTGTATGGCTAAATGAACTTAGCTGTGTGCTTTTCTTTAATTTAAACTCCTTGTTTGATCTCCAAAGAAACCAGCTTGTATATCTTCACTCATAATACCCTTCCTTTTTTTTTAATAACCTATATAGAAAATTAGTAATTAGGAACTTTTAAAATTAAAACTGCCATGTAATAATTTGTTTATTGCTGGACAAATTAAATTGCATAAAGCATGAACAACAGGAAATAAAAAACAAAATAAGTAAGTCTAGTAATAACTAACACTTATATAATAGAAGTGATGACAAGCTCTTCTTCTTTCACTCAAAAACTCTTTTAAATTGTAGTAAGTCTTAGTTTTAACAATGTCTTGAACCCTTTCCTTTTGAACCTGTTGGTAAATGGCTAAAAAAGGTTTTCATACTTTAAATGGTATGTCTTTTATTATTTAATATTTTGTGATTTGGTATGGCCACTTTATTTGTATTCTTCAAAATTTTTATATTGAAGTATTCTTTTAAATATTCCAAATATTTTTTGGAACAAAATATATTATAACATATAAATAGGTGTAAGGGTTAATAATTAGTTTTATTTAAAGATAGTCTTGCAAGAATAATTTTGCCTTTTTTCCTGCTCGAATGGATTTCTGTTTTTGTAAAATAAATAGGTTTTGGATATTAGAATTTAAGTTGCCCCAAATTATAATAGGATAGCTCAATTTAGGGGTAATTAAACAATGATACACCGATAGTAATGCAGTTTTTGTACAAAATGTCAATAACCTTCTGATAAGAAAAATATTTGATGAAATTTAATTACTCAAAGAGTTTAGATGTTCTTAAAATGTAATGTTGTTGTCTAGTTAATTGTATTATTTTTTTATATAAATTGGTCTATAATATGAACAGTCACTTGCGTTTCCTTTGAAATACCCATAATACATTTTGAGGAAGCTTAAGTGTTTTCGGAGTAGATTTATGACTATTTACATTCTCTATCATTGAAGCTAAAATTTCCAGTTTAACATACTAATTTCAAAGGGGAGGAGATAAATAACTAACTTTGTTTTGTTTATAATTAATTGTAACATCCCTAGCTATGATTATATATTTTACTAACAATCTCGTAATGAATATTTATGTTTATTAATAATAATTAATTGTAACATCCTTAGCTACGATTATATATTTTACTAACAATCTCGTTATGAATATTTATGTTTATTAATAATAATTAATTGTAACATCCCTAGCTACGATTATATAGTTTACTACCAATCTCGTTATGAATATTTATGTTTATTAATAATAATTGTAACATTCGTAGCTACGATTATATATTTTACTATCAATCTCGTTATGAATATTTATGTTTATTAATAATAATTTTATTGTAACATCCCTAGCTACGATTATATAGTTTACTAACAATCTCGTAATGAATTTTATGTTCATATTATTATGCTAATAATAATTGTTAGCATCCCTAGTTACCATTATTAAATACATAAAGTTATTTATGTACATCGTAGGAATAATTCATTTTGGTCTGTGACACAAATAATAGTTTATTATAAGTTACAATAACATTGTAGACAGCAAACTAGTTGAACCCTGTTACGTATATACACATGGAAAACTATGTTCTTATAAATACAGTTTTACTAAACCTAATTTTGAAGGTAAAAACATTGTTTATTAATTATATTTTTGCAATGCAGATGAAATTATCCGAATGCACCCTTCGCATTTTAGCATTTTTAATTTTCCTAAATTCCATAATTCCTCCCGTAAGGTCTCGGAACCGAGTCTCCTATTTTTGGAGTTACCCGTATGGTAACCCTAAATAAATATAGTAGTCATAGTAGTGTCTACAGTTGTAGAGAAAACACCGGCAGAGTGTCGAACCGGGGCCTCTCGTCAACTATCAGACCTTCTGAGTCATGTTACGATATTATTCGTCCATCTTCTCGGCTGAATTCAAAATCATTGGGCTTGCACAGTCTTATCAAACAAACCTGTGGTCATCGGTTTAATTAACCACTATTTCAAGCTAGGCCTAACGTTAAATCATTTTAATCTAAATTTCTTAACGAACGAAATTATACATTATTGTTTTATTATTTTTTTCGGTTTAAACATAATTTTTACTAATGAAAAGGACAATTTGTGTTTAGTGGGTCTCGGCCGGTATTTAAGCGTTTTGTTGATCTTCAGTAGGCTATTCCATACTAAAATAAGTCACTATCGTATATATTATAAAACCAATATTTACATACAATACTAGTGTACACGTTAGTGTAATTTATTTATTGCAGTTAATTGGATATGTTTTGTTCAAAATTATTTGGACAAGTTTACAAGATACAATCATATGAATACAATTTTTCTAAATAGTAGGCCTGTGGAGTGTGACCCGTGAAGGGCCTACCGATTTTTTGCTCGCAATACTCGGGTGACTCGGAGAGCCCTTCTCCCCGACCGGCTTAGTTCTTGGTATTTATCTACCGTATGATTTTCCTATGTCATACTGTACAAATATAATTAAATAAAGTTATCGTAAAAAAAAATTTTGAAATGACTTTGTTACTGAATAAAATAAATAAATAGGGAATAAAAAGATACGCAAAGTAATACAGGAAATAATAGGATACATCATATCGGTCTTCAAAGATTTAAATCCAGTTGTCTGATCCATGAAATCACCACTTCATCAAGCTCGTGTTGACGAGCTAGTCCCCCTGGTATAGTACTTAAAGGGCAATCATTCTATATGACTCATTGTCTGCGTATCGGTCCGGGACCTGGCCCCTTTTATATTTCCAGGAGTTGCACCTACTTTATGAAACGATTGACGATATTTGAATTAATGGTAGAAAGTTATTGGCCGCCGAACTAGTTTCCGTGGTATTGGCCGAGTACACCCGAAGTGGTACGTCCCGTTTGCCGAAAATGCCTGAGGGCACCACTACCCCCCCCCCCCTATTCCCTAATCCCCTTATCATTTATATACCTACAATAAAATGAGTTGTTTAATCACAAAGTATACCCTCTCTTAACCGAAAACCTTTTAACAGAAGTAGTGTTTGACCGAAACGAACAAAAAGTCATCCACAAAGTATTATTTTTGAAATTATGCTTTCCATTGAATTGTTTGGAACTGGCCTAGCTAAGAGTAGAAAGTGACATGTAGTGGGGAGGAACGACTGATGGATGGGTATATTGACCATGATGCAAAGATGGTCAATGATTAGAAGATGGTCAATGCAAAGAAATTTGTATTTCATTAATTTTATAAAGTATACGTGGTAATTAAGTGTATACTATTTATTTATAAATCTAATCATAATGTAAGGTAATTACAAGTGTTCTGTATTCTTTTTATTTACTGAAAAATGACAGACATATTGACCGCTACTTAAATGTACTGACTGGGGCCGGGTTTGTAAGCTGTGTGAAAGTACGACACGAGTGTCCGGCGAAGGTAGTTCATGCATTGACCATGTATTTGTTAACCATTTTGATTTCGATAGAGTGCAGGCTGTAGTAATTCAAACCCACGTCACGGACCATTACAGCACAGCGCTTGGGTAAACTGTTTCGAAGTCTCCATTCACGACTTTTTTTCGATAAAAAAGAATTTGTTAAATTATTGACTAATCAAAAATGGGAATCTGTAACATGTTCGCAGGATATCCGAATTATCTCTTTGGTTTTTAAATCTCTTATTCACGAACTTGTACGCGGTTCAACAAAAAGAACTTCATCGCTCAAATCACATAATAAAAAATTAAAACCTTGGACTGCTAGTAGTCTTATTCGATCTATTAAAAACACAGATAAACTCGCAAAATTAGTAAGGAAACAACCTTTTAATACGGTCCTTACAGCATATTTTAAAACTTATAGGAACCAATTAAACACTATTATAAACGGAATTATATACGTACAGTTAAACGGAATTTTTATAGAGACAAATTAATTCATTGTAGAAATAATCCAAAACGTCTTTGGGAAATTATAAACGATTTGAGTGGTAGCGGTAGCAGTAAGAAATGTTTACCAATAAAACAATATTTGCAAGGTTCCCAATCAGACATAAACACAGACACATATAAACAAGTTGCTAATGAATTTAACTCGTACTTCTTCAGCGTCAGATATAGTTGAGCGTTATCTATCGACTCAGGTGGTGAACCTATAATAAGGGACGAAGACTATGAGACGTTATCTGATTTCACTTTGCGTACTGTTACTGGATACGACATAACACGATATACAAACAGTTTGCGGGGTAGCTCTGCACCTGGCTGCGATGACATCTCAGCGTCCCTTCTTAAAGACAACATTGATCTCAATTTCAACATATTAGCCCACGGATTGTAGAATTTTAACAATTAATTACATTAGGTACAATACCTGCTTTATCGGTTTTTTTTCAACCCTTAAAATCACTTGGTGATTACTGCAGTTACAGGAAACATACGTGCCCATCTTCAGATCACAGAAAAATCTTTTTCAAGTCGTCAAAACAAAACAAAGTCATCACATAAACACGGTGTCGTAGTAAACGTCTTATCGTGGACCTGTCAACAAGACTAGCCTAATGCAGGCAGACTTGGGATTAACGATTAAAATTAATCGTTAGTTTTAAATGGATTAACTTTTAACTCTTAATCGTAAAAATATTGGTTAACGATTAAAACTAACGTCAGTCATCGAATTTCTGCGAAAGAAAACCACGCCCGAAAATAATTTTCTCTAGTTGTTATGACATAACCAGAGTTAAAACGTATTTGATCAAAATTAAAACAAAGGCATTTCTTAGCGACACAAAAAAAACGTAATCTCGGGAAACGTTCATTCTGAAAATGTCAACAATACGTTACCTATCTATGAAATTAAGTTTTTTGTTACTTTTCCAGTTTTTCTATGGTAGATACCCTGATTCTATTTATAGACTCGGTACCAAACAAACCCTTACTACAGCTGGTGGTTGTCCTTGAGCCACGTCACCGTCTTGGGCACAATAATAACTACAGTAACAAACTAACTCTACTGCCTATGATATATGAATGCAAATAACATAGATACCGTTACTTAACAAACAATGTTCAACATATTTTACCCCGAAAAATTTTTACTTAAGTCAGACTTAAAAAATGTCTAGGCGGAGATTTCGCCGATCGAAGGATTAACCGATCATCAATCTTAGTTACAGTATTACAACTACGAAAACAAACCAAACACATTATTCTTCTTTTTTAAGATACCGTTACTATGATTTTTATGTAGCAGACACTTTTTGAACGATATTTCGAGTTAA
>JAGFPH010015045.1:888-22085 GCA_018207615.1 Philaenus spumarius | reverse complement strand
AATTAAATAAACTAAACAATATTAGCCCCAAAAGTATCCACAAAGCATGAAAATTAGAAAATAATGTAACAAAATTACGAAAACAATAATATCGTAAGATACCTTTAAGAACAATAGAAACTACAGTATAACTGCGTAATTAAAATGCAATTTCACCATCGTGGACTCCTTCCGAGGACTCAGAGGGAGCTCAACACGCTCCTGTACCTGAGGGGGATAGAGTGAGTTTCAGAAGGAGCTCAGCTCCCTCCCGTACCTGAAGGGAAGGAAGGACCTTGTGGGTTGGCAGCCTGGGAAAGACTGGCTCTTGGGGCTGACCACTGCTCCTTATATAGTGGCTGTCTCCCACCATACTTACACTAATTATTGATTATCTAATATTACCCTAATCTTATCTGCTTAGGTCAATATTTAATCAAGACTTTACTAGAACTACATATTTGTCCAGAAATGTTTCGTTACAGCTCCCTCCTTACTTCGGAGAGACAAAACAACAAACAAAACCATATCCTTAAATAAACAATAATATCTGATAATTTTTGTAAAAAAATGAAAACATAAAGTAAACTATAAAAATAAACTGTTTCTTTCCATAAACGTTCACAATAAATATAACTTAAACAACTTTAAAAAAAGTCTGTTCAATTCTAGCACTTAAAATAGTGTTTTCAGTCTCACCGCTGAGGTCTTGTCCCTTTTAGGTGGGGGTGGCATCAGGAGTTGATCCGGTTCAATGGGTTTGATGGGTGCTCGTGTATCCTCCCGTCTTGAGCGGAATCTCCGGGGATGCATTCTCGAGAGTCGTCGGTTGCTCTGCCTGGCAGGCTCACTGATATTCATTTTGGTATCTGGTGCGTCTGACGTGGAGGTTCCTGTAGATTTCGGTGGTTCGGTTAAGGATGAGAGGTGGGGCGTGATGCCCTTATCTGAAGCAATTTGGCTACTGGACCCTGCGGTAGTTTTTGGTGGTCCGGTTATTGATGAGTGGTGGAGTGTAATGTTTTTAACTAAAGCAATTCGGCTACTGAACCCTGCGGTAGCTTTTGGACTCGGTATCACCACTGATTTGAGCTTTGCTTTAAGGCTTGTTGGTGCTCTCTGCGGTCTGCTGGTTCGGATAGTTTGCCATGTTGCTTCCGGCGGTATGGTTCCTTGGTTTCTTTTCTTTTGTTTATTAGTGGTTAGTAGCTGTCTTAATTCTTGAGGGGGTGACGCACAATACCCTCGGAGTGGCGTCGTGGATAACTCTATTAAATTTCTTCTGCCTGGGTTTTTTGGGAAACGTTCTAATTCCTCCTGTAGGAAGTTCTTAAGACGGATTGCATCCTTTTGATTCTTTCTTTTGAAGTTCGAGATCGTATTCATGCCTGTACACTTTGATTCAGGTTTCTTCAATCTAGCTGTTCGATGACACACATTTATTTCTATATTAAGTTCCTTCATTACGTCGAGTCCTAGCACCATGTCTTTCGTTAGATCTGGTAGGAATAATGCCGTTATAACTCTTCTTTGGTGGTCTATTTCACAATCAAAGGTACTTACCTGCAATAGTGCCATCAGCTAACTGGGCTCCTAGGCCGTAATCTTTTATTAGTTTGAAACCGGCCTTTTCACAACCAGAGGCCAGATTTCGTCCAATATAGGTTCGGGTGGAACCGGTATCTGCGAGGGCCTGGTAGCTTTTCCCACATAGTCCAACATCGATGAATATCCTAGAATCATGACTCTGATTGCGCTGTCTAATATTCATGAGCCTGTCTGGAGGTCGAGTTGATGGCATTGATGCCCTTACATCTTGCTGCTGAACTGAACTCAACTGGCCCGTTGGTGGCCACACTCGTGTAGGATATTCCATTCTTCTACACCTACAATCTTGGGCTTTTAACCCCTTTGTACCGCACATATTGCAAAACATCGCCTCTGGTCTACTACATTGCAGGGATGTGAGCTACTTTTTTTGATAATTCCAAATATGTCTGGTCTCTTTGCGCCTGCTTATTATGTCTGGTCTCTTCCATGGTCCTCTCTGGATATCTTCGTCTGGGGGGAGGTTTATACGCTGTTTCAGGACAGTACGCTTGCGCTGCATTTGGTAGGGGGCAAAAGGTTTTCAACTCTCTCTGAATTTCTTCATATTCTTCTGCTCTTTGAATCAATTCAGCCAGTGACGCTATTTCCTGTTGACGTACATATAGTTTATAAGAAGGCAGCATATTTCTATATATCTGATCTAATTTGTCAGCATGCGATATTCCACCTCGCCTTCTCATTAATGTCCTTAAGGTCATGACAAAATCTTTAAAGCCTTTTCTCTCTCCTTGAGACCGGCATTTTATTTCTCGTTCCAAATTCTCAAAATATAGTCTGGGAAGATATTAAGTGGAAGACCTTTAGAAAATCTGTTCACGTCAGCCAATCCAATCGATTGTTTCTGTACCACAGAATAGCGTTTCCACGTAATAACTCCGGTAGAGCCTTCAATAGCTGTGATCCCGAAATATTGTAGCTTTCCTGTAGCTCGTGGATCCTTTAAAAGAAAGAAATCACATTCTTCTCACCATCAAAATATAGATTCCATTTGCGTACTATATCGCAGATGGTCCCTTCGGGAATCGTAGCTAGTTGGTCGGTAGTCACTGGAGGCATCTCCTCCACTGTTGGTCCTGCTGAGCTTCCTTCTAGAGTGGGGCCTGCATCTCGAAGGAATGATACTAACCGAGCCCGTTTCTCTTCTACTTTTCCCCGATGGTCTAGCTTGAACTTCTGTAACTCATTCGAGAGTTCATCACTCTTTAAGTAATACACCAACCCTACCCTGACATCGCCAGCGGGTGGAGGGTCGGCTGTATCAGATGGGCTATGGGTCCCAGTGACCCGATTACCCTCCGCAGAGGTCCATCTTCTAATACGGTCCCTGTTCGGACGCCAAATTTGTAACGCTTACTTCCTAATGAGGCAAATGTGCCCAGGATGCTCTGTCGAAGAAATAACCCAGGGTTCGGGCGCCAAATAAATACACTGGTTGGTTACAAATAGTTTATTATTGCCTCTGGTATGTACAATTAAATCGCTCCTCAAAAGCATTCTTACAGAAAATTTACCTAGTGGTATTCTCAGACTGATTTAGAGGTGGTCCTTTGGGGAAATATATGGGGAAGGTGAGGACTCAGAGGGAGCTCAACACGCTCCCGTATCTGAGGGGGATAGATCGAGGACTCAGAGGGAGCTCAACACGCTCCCGTACCTGAGGGGGAAGGACTCAGAGGGAGTTCAACATGCTCCCGTACCTGAGGGGGATAGATCGAGGACTCAGAGGGAGCTCAACACACTCCAGTACCTGAGGGGGATAGAGGGAGGTCTCAGAGGGAGCTCAACACTCTCCCGTACCTGAGGGGGATAGAGGGAGTTCAACATGCTCCCGTACCTGAGGGGGATAGAGGGAGGTCTCAGAGGGAGCTCAACACGCTCCCGTACCTGAGGGGGATAGAGGGAGGTCTCAGAGGGAGTTCAACATGCTCCCGTACCTGAGGGGATAGATCGATGACTCAGAGGGAGCTCAACACACTCCCGTACCTGAGAGGGATAGAGGGAGGTCTCAGAGGGAGCTCAACACGCTCCCGTACCTGAGGGGGATAGATTGAGGACTCAGAGGGAGCTCAACACGCTCCCGTACCTGAGGGGATAGAGGAAGGTTTCAGAGGGAGCTCAACACGCTCCTGTGCCTCAGGGGATAGAGCAAGCACTCAGAGGGAGCTCAACACGCTCCCGTACCTGAGGGGGATAGAGGAAGGTCTCAGAGGGAGCTCAACACGCTCCTGTACCTGAGGGGATAGAGCAAGCACTCAGAGGGAGCTCAAAACGCTCCCGTACTTGAGGGGGATAGAGTGAGTTTTTAGAGGGAGCTCAACACGCTCCCGTACCTGAGGGGGATAGAGTGAGTTTCAGAGGGAGCTCAGCTCGCTCCCACACCTGAAGGGAAGGAAGAACCTTGTGGGTTGGCAGCCTGGGAAAGACTGGCTCTTGGAGCTGACCACTGCTCCTTATATAGTGGCTGTCGCCCACCATACTTACACTAATTATTGATTATCTAATATTACCCTAATCTTATCTGCTTAGGTCAATATTTAATCACGACTTTACTGGAACTATACATTTGTCCAGAAATGTTTCGTTACAAGTTTAGTTGTTGAGTGGACTTCAGTACTGAGCAGTTGGTTGAAATTTCGCTGGTGAACTTTTGGACCGAAGAATCCGAATTTGAACTGTTATTTCAATAGTAATTGTCTACGTTACCTTTTAAACCTAATCAGTATAGTGTAGTGAATTTTATTATTACAATTACTAAAATGTTACCATAATTGAAGATACCGTTAACTGGGTGATAACTTTACAATTCTAACCACATTAAGTACCATTCCATCATCAAAGCTTAATACACCCAAGGGATAAATATCTCAATTTGTTTCAGTTACTACTATAACTAATAACTATATATTCATAACCAATTTTATAGAAAACTTGTTGTGAACTTTAAAAAGATAACTAATTTAACTTCAGTGTTTCCCTATAACAATATACACCTTACCTATCAGTATTCACACTGAACAATTTCTTATCATTATTGCTTTTAATTTCAATTCTTATGTATATTCATTTTAATATTGTGTGTAAATAATTTGTTTCATTATAATTGGGAAAAAGTCGACACTAACCCTTCCGAGAAGGACTCTTGGGTCTCTAAAGACTTAGATAGTAAAATCTTTTATCTTATTAATTTTTTTCTTATTCTGATTTACTAATATTACAAATAAAATTGTAAAGCTAATATCATTTCAAAATATAAGTTGTATCTATCAATCAATTAAAACTATTATTATTAAATTGTAACCTTTGTAGACAATTTATTTCTCTATTGTCCCCCGAGTTAATAAGATATTAATATCATCCATATTCAAACCATCCGTAGAGAGGCAATTAATAGCAATTGTTTTCTTGATAATATCATTTCAAGAACTAAATTTAAAGATGTCAAGTGAGTTTTATAAAGAGAAAATAATCTTATAAAACAAAATTTATCTATAGTCCTAGCTATAGAGTAGGTATTTTGAATTAATTTATTTTCTGGTACGAATCTTTTCTGTTACATTGTAATTAGCACCTTGAAAGTGAGGCTTTTAATAAACTTCTGTTCAAAGAGATTTTATTTTATATTGTATTATAGTAGCGTCGTGTATTTGGTACATAAAAACTGTTTTTCAAAATAAGAAATTTGAAATTGATAAATGTTTTTATACTGTTCTATTTAGAACTAAATTACGAAACTTTTTTACTCCTACGAAAAAAATACAAAAAAATGTTTACTACTTGTTATGTAGGCCTAAAGTTGAACTTTTTCCTTTCGTTGCTGAACATTTTTTGTTTCTTGAGCTAATAAATTTTACAATTTCAAAAGAAACTAATTTTTAGTGGCATATTTGAATTCTTTGAAGTTTCTTCAAAAAAGTTATTCAACCACTTTTGGATTAGGGTTCACTTACTATTTTTGGCGAATTTTTAAAAATATGCTTGCAAAACGCTATAAACAGGCTTTTAAATTTTAGCTTTAACGATGCCAGTTCTAGGGTTAAAAGAAATTATATTTTGTGTTATTATTATTTATGTATTGAACTTATTTGTTTATATAAATTAGATCAGATCATTACCATTTATTGTATTATTATAATTTAACACTCTAAACGTGAGGCTTGTTGAAGATAAAATATCTATAAAAAAAAGAAAATATTCCTTTTAGGTAAGGGTAACTTGCATTACTATAAAAGCGGATGATCAGAAATTAATATATTTTTTAAAGCAAATATATTTGCATGAATTTAAAGCTTGCTGAGTTTGTTTTCTTTGACTCCCAAGCTTGAGGTTTCTATCTAAAATCTATGTGAAGACCGTGGATTTTTGTGTAGAAAGAATATTAAAAGTTTATATTCAGCCTATAATAGTTCATCCGGTGTTTTCGGTAAAAAAAATGCTTTAAATATGTGTAAGTGAATAGGCCTTACGGTAAATTCTGCCCCAGGCCCCAACCCATGATAATAAGTCGCTTTAAAAAAAAAAACTCTATACACACTTATGTTAGATAATTGGTTTAAGGTGTATAAAACATATTTTTAATGGAATACATTTAGACTAATGATTACTTACAATGTATACAAAAATAATCCTAACTATGAATCTGAGTTTAACTAAAGCCTAAGGGCCAATAGAAAGTTCGGTTATATTGACAATACAACTATAGTTTAAAGCAAGTATTAAAGAAGGCTCAGGCGACCTGTACAGGTCACAGAGTTTTTTTTTTACTATTTCATCTGAACAAAGCAGTTATTGTGATTAGAGGATGTCACCTGATGATTTCAGAATTCAGTTTAACTGACAACATTCCATGGTCGAGTAGACTCTTTGGCTTGATGCTTGATATAACTGTATATTCCTTACCAAGTTAAATATTTTTTGTTTTATCATTTACTTACATCATTTTAGTTGATCTATTTTACTGGTGTAGCATAGATTTTCCAAACAAAAATATTGTAACTTACCTCTGCTTTAACATCTGCCAATGGATCTTCCTCATTACTGACGTCTTGCATCCTGATCAACAAATATAAACACATCCAACTTTTAGCAATGTTGTCATCAAATAACTGCCTTATACAAACTAACCCTACCACCGAACAAAATTTGCTGTTGTCTTTGTGATATTCTATTGATAAATTGTTGCTTAATTTATGTCCGTAATTTATTTAATAAACTACAAACCAAACACTTGAATTGTGTATTCATTAAACCTCTCCCCTCCCTTACCATAACTCATAGGTTTTATTTACTTTTATAAACTGTAATCTGTTGGAAATGATTACAATTAATATGAATTTAGTAGAAATGAGAGTTCTTGTATTGAGTAATAAAGGAGAAGATAATGGTAGTAGTAGTAGTAGCAGCTGTAACAGTTAAGTAGGAAGTGGGCATGGAAACAGCTGACTTATACTGTTGTTTTATCACATAAATAAAATTATTATTTGTTAAAACAGACACAAGTAGTTCAGTATTTGATAACATTAAGAAATTATTAGCCTATATTGATTACTAAGCTAACTAAATATTATGTAGGTCTACCACATAAAAACTAAGCGTCCTTGACAGTTATAACGGAATGCTTTATAAAAATAAAATAAGATGTGATTAAAACTGTTAAAAAAAATGTGGTCATCGAAAAATTTGAAAGAAAAATATAAAAAAATGTTCAAACTGATAAAAAATAACGATATATGTGGATTATTACTCACCTATTTTGCTTACACTTTATTATTCTTAATTATGTTTAATGCTCCTTTCTCACTATTCAACTTCAATTACAAAAATATTTACCTCATTACTCAACCTCCACTATAGAAAATACTCATTATTCAAATTACCTTAGCTTCAACTTACAAATCAACACTTTACCTCAAACACCTCCTTTACTTTAACTCTTAAAAAACTCAATATTCCACATATAAGGTATCTCTATACTTTTCCACTTTTTAATTATGCATATCATCATTTATATAAAACCTTTATTACCAATTTAATTTCTCAGGTTGTGAATCCTTGACTGCAAAAGTACACGCTAGATGGAAGTCATGGCCAATAATGAAATTCAAGACATCGTGGCGAAACAACTATGCTTTTACTCACTCATTTTACAAAAACAATTACATACAAGTAAATTAATCATTATCATTTGAGTTAGGTAAAACAAATTTTCAGGACTTAACATAAAATACAATTTATAACCATTTTAAATAGGCTAAGATGCAATTTAAAGTTAAAATGAAATTATTTTAGAAAAAAGTTAAATTTGGTATGCAGACTGAAAAACTATCTTTTTATATGGCCATTCAAGTTTATTAAATATTTGAAAAAATTCAGTTTATACCTAGAATTTACATGATAAATTGAGATACTCCCTTTCACTAGAAGATCTAGACGCACTAGAAATGGAACCACATGGTCGTAAATAGACAAGTTCAATTTATTCAATAATGACTCGTTGAACTTCAACGCCGAAGCGCACACCAACGTTGCACCATTAACAGTTTACTTTAAAGCATCCATTTTCACTATCCCACACTACAAAACCATATTTTTGTAGACATTACTCTCCCAAGACACGCCAGCTCAATTTAACTCAACGCCATCTTCCTTATTAAGCCTGCCGTACATGGCCTTTTTGATCAACGCAAGGTTTCACTGTCGACCAGATCCAATCCTGATTTTCACTGTGCATTGATATATACGTTTATGTTATAGTTCTTTTATACAATATGGTTTTCTTCAGCTTTATGACTTTAATTATTAAAATGTTTATTATGTGATTATTTATTCTTACTCTTCAAATTGTTCTTTTTATACGCACCACTGGTTTTGTTTTATGATGAACTTTTCTACACTTTAAACATATTATATATCTTTACTTATAATTGTTTTTTCTTTTTGTTTATTTAATAGTACCAGGAGACCGAGCTAAAGCTCGATTATAAGCAGGGCTATGATTTCAATAATAAATATAGGATTATTGAGTTTTGAGGTTAGGCCTATAACATTAAACAACAGAGTATATATACTACATTAGGCTTACCTGTAATAAAAATACAGTTTAAAGGATTAACCATAATCTCAACGCTATGCCTCAGAAATAAGTCAGGCCTAAATTAAAGTTTAATATTTCAATATCGATTTAGGCCTAGGGCCTAGTTCGCTCATGTCAATAACTATTATTGCAAATTTCCGTGAAAATCGTTTAGGTTAGGCCTATAACATTAACAACTAAATAAAGGGTATGTTTATTTAGCAGAAGTATTCGTTGCCATGGTAACTATAAATAGATACAACATTAGGCTTACCTCTGAAAAAATACAGTTTAAAAGAAAACAGATGATTATTGTAATGGCATTGAAAACATTTGCATCAGCTGTGCTTTGTTTAAAAGAAAACAGATGATTATTATAATGACATTGAAAACATTTGCATCAGCTGTGCTTTGTATTGTTTAAAATGGACAAATTTCACTTTTTAATTTAATAAAAAGGTGTAGAAAACGAATTTTCCCAGACTGGTGACCATTTCCAATCGATTTCTCGTGGCCAAAAGCCCCATATAAAATCAAAAAATGAAAAATCCTTAGACGGAGATTCCAGATCCATTTAGCAGAGACAATTATCTCTCGCTTTAGAAGATAAGATTTAAGTCTGCTCTTTCGATTTTTTATATTATAGTCTGCTTAATTTTACTTTTATGTTTATTTAAATCATTAAGTTTTAATTATTTTGCGTTTTGAATGAATTTATACATGTATATATGATTTATTAAATATTTATTACTGAATCTTGCGTCTCTTTAGCTGCCAGACCATTCTTCCTTGTTTTAGACGTTATGGGAATTTACTTGCATTTTATATATTTCTGTTACATGGACTGTATGTGTCACACAGTGTACTTTCATAACTATAGAACCACTGATCCAATTTTAATGATGTTTTCCCTTACATTAGCCTACATGTAAAACCAACTTTCAATATTGTTTACTATCATCATTTGTCTTGTGAAAATAAAATAAATAAAAACAAAGGTACTACAAAATATTTTAAATCACCAATAATTGTTGTATAAGTTAATTGTACTCACCACCTCACTGGAATCTCCACTTCGTCATCTATTTCTTTCTTAATGCCATCAACTGTTGTAAGAGAGTCCATTTTCTATAAAATAAAATCACCTATTACTTGTACACCTCTTCAGGAACCAAACTCTATCCTGACTTGTCGTAGTTTTTAAATTCAAATGACAGATAAAATTAATTTTTACTAAGCAAATTGATGTAAGTAGGATAACCTTGAACTAGTGTTACACTTGGTACCATTGTAATGGTTGATATGCCAAGATCGACACAATAAAGAACAATTAATTTTGCAAGAAATGTTTTAAAAAACCTGAAATATACAATCACACCAAATTAGACCAATAGCATTTGTAAAGAAATACTATTGTTTGTTTGGTATAAATGAGTAATAAGAATAGTTTTATCATTTACAATGGAGGGACCACTACCTTAAGGAGAAAGCAGAATTTACTATAGGAAATTTACTATAGGACCTTACGCCAACAGAAATGCAAGAATAAAAAAATAGCCTGAAATTCTAACATTTAGTATTTAGTCACAGTATGTTTACCAGTATTAAACATTTAAAAGTAGAATATAAAACAATGTCGTCATCTGCAAAATTATCAGCCCAGGCTATATAGTAAATGTCACAGTGAAAAAAAGGTTTTCATGGACAAAGCTTACAAATAGTAATATACTAAGCTGTCGAGAAGACATCACCCAACTTTCTGATATCGGCAGGATGCTACACAGTGATTCACATGTTATTTTATCTGAAATGGGTTAAAATAAGGAGAAAGTTATGTAATTTAACAAAAATAACTTAAATAAATATAGTTTATTCAATTATTTACCTATATTTTGTACTTCAAATTATATAAACCCTATAAATATCAAAATATAGGATACTTTACTAGCTTAACACTTATAATATGTTAAGGGCATAATTAAAAATTCATAAATCGTCAATTTGAAAGTTTTTTTTATTGGACGTTGGAGTACATACTACATTGTCATTATATCCAAATTTAGGATTAGGAAGGGGTTATACGCCAATATTCTACTATAGGGTTTATATAATTTTAAGTACAAAATATAGTAGGTAAATAATTGAATAAACTAGTATATTTATTTAAGTTATTGTTGTTAAATTACATAACATTCTCCTTATTTTAACCCATTTCAGATAAAATAACATGTGAATCACTTTGTATGTAATATCCTGTCGCTATCAGAAACTTGGGTGCTGAGAGTTAGGGGCAGTTGGGTGATATCTTCTTCTCAGTTCCTTAATTAACACACTTCAGTAGTTGTAATTGCTGTAGATGTTATTTTGTAAGCAAAATTAAATAACGTTTGATATTTGATGTATATCGATAACATTTACCGTACCTAGAGTTATTTATTATTGAAGTTATACTTCTTTACGCCCGTTGTAATCGGGATGGGGTGTCGGTTGAGAAACAGCATCACGCGTTATGAGTAAAATCCGGAAAGTGCCTTTTTATACCTTTTCTCTACAAGAGATACCTCAAGAGTCTCGGTGGGTGAGTGGTTAACGCACTCGACTTCCACGCTAGAATCCCTGGTTCGATCCCCAGATGGGAAATTTTTTTTTCAAAAATTATAGGAAAGTATACGAATATACGAATGGTCAAATATATATATATTTTCTATATATATTTCTGACATAAATGTGAACTTACCTTTACAACTTAAATCACTGCAATATGCAGATGACATTGTCATCTATTCAAGTAACCAAAATCACAACTTAGTCCACAACACTATACAACTAGGTATAAAAGAAATTGAACATCATTTTGAACTTTTATCAATGGAAATTAATGCTAGCAAATGTAACGCTATAACATTTACCAGGGACAGAAACCTGCCCTATAAACAATACTATATTAACAAACAACCAATACCTTCTGCAAATACTATAAAACTGCTTGGTATCACTTTGGGTGCTAATTTATCATTTAAAAGTCACATAAACAATATATATTTACAATGTCAGAAAGATATAAGCATAATTAAATCAGTCGCGTGTGGGCTTAGAGGTTCTCATCCAGAATTCGCACTACAAATATATAAAAGCTTAATCAGATCTAAGTTGGACTATGGCTCCTTTTTGTATATGGGCAAAGCTGTAGTAACCTTAAAAAACTTGACCTCATCCAAAACCAAGCAATGAGAATAGCATTAGGTGCGTTTAACCTTTAAACACTAAGCATTTGTTATTCTTATTCATGAAAATTGAATTTCGGTCGTCTGCCTCAGTGTTTGATGTCGCAATACCTTCGTCCCTCCCCACTCTCTATTTAGTCTGACCTTGGAAACAGCCCAGTGTGCATCCACAGTCTCAAAAAAGCTGTGTAGTCGTACATTTTACTAATGCTTAGTAGAGGTGTTACATTTTTTCAATGTACATAAACCAATTACATAAACCAAAGTGTAACAAAAATACTTAATCCTGTGATTATTTTTATTTTAAGCTTCCTAAAATATAATTCTTATCTCTTAGATTATCAATAACCTAAAACTTATTTATCAATAAATTCATGTAAAATTTTGTCAAGCAGAATACATGCAGTAAACCAATAAACAAATTCTCTCTTTTACATAACATATTTTGACAGTTTAATATTAGTTTCCTGTCAACAGTAATGCATAGTTGAAATAAAAGTGTAATATTTGAATGTCTTGTCATTATAACCTAAACAATAATTAAAATAAATATAGTCGTAAACATTACTAATGGTTAGTATTAGTGTTAGCATTAAGAATGGTTATTGTTTAAAGGTTAAAACTACACCCATCATTGCTTTACAAGCAGAAAGTTCAATTATGCCACTGGAAAACAGAAGACAACTATTAACTGAAAGGTTAGTATACTTACAAAATAATTACTGACAAAACACACCCCTCTTATGACAACTTAATGCATTTAATACTTATTGTGCAAGAAATGCCTTATTGGTTAAAAAAAAAAACCCTCTATACTTAGAGTCAATAAAAGTAATTTGTCAGGTTAACCCTGACTTGGAAAATAGGACACAATATACTAAATTTAGCGATTTTGCAAAGCCATTGATAATGACTGACAATGCATTTAAATGTATCACAACATTCAATAATACTAACGTGACTAAAAAATCTTCCAATGCAGTAGTATTGATTGAAACAATTGTTTACAGAAAATTTAAATCGTAATTATAACGATCATATTCAGGTGTACACACTACACAGATGGGTCTATGCATAGCCTTCTCTAGTATAGAGAAGGCTATGGTCTATGTCCAGTGCTGCCAGACCACCCAAGCAAAATTACCCTTAGTTAGTACCAAAAATACCCTCAAATACCCTCATAAATTCAAAAGTTGCCTTGATTGAAGTAGTACAGTATCGTAGACATAAATAATTTATACGTACAATACTGCACTACGTAGTTATAAGTTATGTACAAATATACGAACCTTTACATTAATTATGTATAATTATACTTCAAGTTAATCATTAATGTTAAGGTCCATACATTTAATTCAAGTTGATTTACTTCCAGTGTTACCAATTTTACTTCCTGTAGGAGGATATAATGTTTAACTGGATTTCAGAGCAACTAAGTTGATTCTTAGAGAAAAACTATAAAAGTTAGCTACCTGAGAAATTAAAAATATAGACATAATAATAATATTAGATATAAATAAAAATGCATATACTAATACATGAGCAATTAAAATATATATACATAATTGAACAATATTACGGTATATTGTTATATGTTATAAGTAAAAATGCATAAGGGTACAAATATATTTGATTTTTTTTTACAATACAAAAGTAAAATATTCTTTATATTACAAAATTAAAATGTTTCGAAATAATTATTTTTTACAAATGAATTTTAATCTTATAAATTCCGTTATTAAATTGATTTACTTAATTACTTTGCTTTATGCTTTTCCTGCTCACTGATTCTAGGCTGGACAAAGCTAGACAACAACTTACTCCATAGAGTTAAGATAGACAGGAATCAGGAAACAACCATAGTAAACAAACTACTCCTACACCTCCTTAATTTAGTTACTTTACTACCACACCAATTAAAACATTAACGAACTCTAAATTGAAATACTGATAAAAAGCTTAAAAATTTGAAAAATACCTGAAAGTAAAAGTAATTTTATTTTCTAAATTAAGGTACTGTATTTAACAGTTTTGTTCAAAAATACCCTCTATCAGAAAATACCCTCAAAAATACCCTCGAGTCCTAAAAATACCCGTTTTTCGGGTAATTACCCTCAATCTGGCAACACTGTCTATGTCTAAAAACAAAATAGGCAATAGGAGCAGGGAGCATGCGTTGCCTTTTATATATACCACAACTCAGACACTCAGCTAATTACGCCCTTGGAAAAAATATATCCAGCTATACTACTGAAATATTATGCAATATTAAAGGGAGTACAATATATTAGTACTGTGGAAGACAGGGATTTTATAATATGCACAGACTCTCTCTCTATCAGCTATTAAAACTCTGGAAAATATAGATAATGGTTTCAAATCATAAGGGACACCATAAACATAGTAAAACAAATAATAGAAAGTTATAAAAACATTATCATTCACTGGACTCCCAGTCATTGTGGCATAATTCACTTATTCACAACGAATTCGTGGATAGGCTAGCTAAAGAAGCTTTAGTAGATGGTATAGATCTAATAGACCTCCATATACCATATGAAGATTTTAAAACAGTACACAAAATATTGCACTACGATACAATCAATAAAGTATACCAATCGGCAGAAAAAGCAGGGTGGTACAAACTAATCGAGGAAAGAACCTCTAAAATACCCTGGTATCGCAATGTCAAGTTTAAAAGACATGACATCGTTAAGATTTGCAGACTCAGATTCGGACACGGTAATACAAACAATAGACTATATCAAATTAAACAGTATTTTACTCCCCTATGCCTATTTTGTACTACAGGTAATAAAGAAACTCTAGAGCATATAATACTAGACTGCCCAATGTACGAATATGCTAGGAAAGAATGCTTCCATACAATTAAAGCAAAAAGTAGAGAAATTAGGCCTACATTAAATAATATTCTAAAACTTAAAGATATTTATATTTACAATAAAAAAAAAATTTTTGGCTGTAATTAAAAAAAGAATATGATCGCAAACAAATAATACACAAGACATAAATGTTATCCCAACCAGGGTGCTTCTTCCGTGGTCCTACCTATTCGGGCTAGGAATGCCAGATGGACCCCTGGCGAGAAGATTCCCATATCATTTCATGATCCTAATCCCAAAATTATTATAGAATCCTAACATCTCCACTTTACTAATAATACACTAAAAGATTAAATAGCTATAAATACATACGTGTAATGTGACTAACATTAGGTTTTTTCCCAGGTATATATTAATAAACATATATAGACAGACAACTACAAGAATCGCCTATCAAGATACAGAACAATAATAGTGAGAATGAAAATTTAAACAAAATAAACGGTATCAGTTAACTGACACAAACTTTCTCCCAACTTACTGTAGTCAAAATAATATTGTTTTCAATCATTTTATTTATTACTTTTTAGAACAAAACAAAAAATAATATTCTACCTAAGTCAATCGTATAAAAAAATTATTGTCCAAGGTGGGATTCGATCGCGCGACCTTTGAATTACTGGCCGTGATCGCTACCATGATGCTACCCCGTGCGGCCGCCGCCGCGATGCTAGATTGACAACATAAACTTGTTTATTTTTAAACATTTCCCCTAATTATAAAACGCCGAAGTTTTGATAAAAGCGGGTGGTGTCATTTTGTTTGGCATCTTAAGCACTATAAAAACTGAAAATTTGATCAAAATCGTTAGAGCCGTTTTTGAGAAATTTGCATTTTTGTCGTTTTTTATGGGTTTTTAGGGGTAAATTACCCTTAAAAATTAAAAATTCAAAAAAATTAAAAAAATGCCTGGAGATATTAGGGTTTAGTACCTACATACCAAATTTCATGAAAATCGGACCAATAGTGTCCTCTCTGGTCGTGTATACATACAGACAGACTGACAGACAGACACCACTCTAAAAACACTTTTTTGGGTTCAGGGAGCACCAAAACAAAAAATTCCACTAAAAATATTTTTGGGTTCAGGGAGCACCAACACAGATAACTGCATTAAACCATTTTTTGGGGTTCTGGGAGCACCAAAACAGATAATTCAACTGAAAATTTAAATTCGAACATTTTTACGAAAACAATACTTTCTCCATATACTACGTATAGGGTGGAGAAAGTAAAAGTGTACAACGAGGCTACATGGATCAATTCCAAGAGAGAAAAAAAACCCGTTTCCCTATAAATATTACAGTGACTTGCTATCTAGTCACTGTAACCTTTGATTATGGACGTTCTCTATACGTATAGTGAGAAAGTAAAAATGTAAGCGCCATTACATTGTTCATTGACTATAATAATAACAGTAGTCAGCTGTTTCCTATACTAATTCCATTATCAGCTGATTTCAAACTTAAAACAATTATTTTTCGTGAACAAAGCCATCTGTTGAAGTAAAAACAACACTCACTATCTATACTAATATTATAAACACGTAAAATTTGTTTGTTTGTATGCGGGGGGTAATCTCTGGAACTACTGAACCAATTGAAATTTTTTAAATAAAACGCTACATTATCCCTGAGTAACATAGGCTAGAATTCATATTTATAAAAACATTTTTGTATTTCGTGTAAAAACGCAATTTTTTAAGAAAATCTAATTTAAAAGTTGACAAATTTTAACATGGGGCCTTATGGGTTGCCATGTTGGTTACTAAATAACAACGCAATAGTAAATAAAGCAATCAAAACAGCTGTTTATAAACAAGCCATTAGATTGAGTACTATCCAAAATCAGCTGTTCATTGGATAGTTTTTAATTACTGTTAAAAAAACAAACTAATTTATACTGATTTAGCACTTTAGGATTAGAATAAATTGGGCCTGATTTAACAATTTATTTTGTCAAAAAAAGTAAACTTGGCAAAGATGGATAAATTCTAACAGTAAATTTTGTAATATAGGCCTGGCTTATTTCTGAAACATATTATTGAGGTTATGTTAATCCTGCAATAATGTTTACTACTGTATATTTAGGCCTGGTTTCAAAACTTTAGTTCACAGAAGATAGTAGAACTAGGACTAACATCGTAATGAAAGTCACTCACGTTTCTAAAGCATGTATTTGAGGTTATAATTAATCTTGTAATTACTGTAAATATATTTAAGCCTGGTTTCATAATTTTACAAACCGATGTACAAACGAGCCAAAGATAACGAGATTCTTTAGCGAATTTTCCAACTGCGAGCGAAGCGAAGCGTCCAGGGGCAGAGCCCCTAGTACCAATAAATAAGCAACATTATGAAAAACTAAAAATGACAGTTGAAAAATGAAACTTATATCATTCAAAACGTACTGTGTAAAGATGTGCACAAAAACATGAATTATTAAGGCAGGTAAAATAAATTAAACATAACTTTAGGTTAGGCCTAGACTGATGAACCAACACATTTATATTTTTTAAATGTATTTAAGGTACATTCATTACCATAGCAACCAATTGAATATAAAACAGATAAAACTGTTGATTCGGATGTCCAGCTTAGTACAAAATAATATTTTAAGTTACCCCTAGGCTGAACCAACACATGTTTGAACACACACAAACCAGTAAAAACTTGCTTTATGGAATTTAAAACTAAGAAAAACCATGTTATATCCTAATTAAAAATAAATAAGACATATTATAATTTAATAGTAGCCCAATTTATTGATAATAAACGGTAATTGATAATGAGTAACCAATATTAAAAGCTGATTTCAAAAATATAAAACAATTATTTGTATTTTTAACTTTTTGGTTAGGTTTTTGATTAAGTGTACACCTGAACCTTACTGGTTATTTTAACTTTTATTATAACTGCTGTTATAAAATATACGAAATAATTTGATTTGAACATTTAACATGATTTACCATCTTAGTTTAGAGGTTTTATAATCCTTATACACCTTTATTATAAATAAAACATAACATGTTTTTAGAAGGTTCCAACGGGGGTTGGCGTGCGGAGCACGCAGGGGTCTCCCCTAGTAAATTACGAATATTGGTAATCTGATAGATATTATCGGTCAATCGGAAAGGATAGTCTTAGCAACTTTTAATCACAAAAAAAATTTTACTATCAATTATATTTATTTTAATTTATATGTTTGTGAAATTAAATAGGAAAGGAAAACTTTTCTTACTGAACTTATGTTTAATACCTAATTTTAAATTTAATGCGTTCGAAATATTATTGTAATAACGGGTATTCATAACTGTATTGTCTTTGAATTTGTAAATTACAAATGTTAGATTAAAACATAATTACGTAGGTATAATGAATTTTGTTAAAGTTAGTTTTACCATAGATCATGAATAACAAATAGATCTTGCATCCATACGGGAGCTGTGTGCCAAAAAAAAGGTTGTCGCGAAAATAGTACATGATCGCGCCGCGAGGTAGCGCTAGGGAGAAAGCATTGGTAGCATTGGTGTTTCAAACAGCGGATTGTTTCCCCAATAGATAGTGCCAAAAAAGTCGAATTTCCAGTGGAACAAAATATTGCATTGGATCTTAGTTCTATTAGTTATCCAAATACAATGGTTTTACCAAAATACATAAATGCATGCTACATTCAATTTTTCCTCAGATACATACAGTATTTAGAATTTAAATAGACATGATAAAATGTTGTTTGGGTTTCGAAGGAGAGATGTAATGCTTTCAGTTTTAAGAATAAACAAACTGAACTGACCTCACACTCCCCCTCCCCCACTTCTTACAGGAAGATTACTTCATGTAGATGTAGCCTGTTTGTTACCTTCAAGCTCCAAGGTCAGTTCTATCTCGATTTACTCTCTCTCTTTTCGTTAAAAGCAATGCTCCTTTAGATTTAGAACGCTAGAGGGCAGCACATTATGAAGCACAAGTTCAAGTAGTGTCAAATGTGTCACGACAGGATGCGCTGGCGTATTCTCTCACCTACAGTGACTTGACGTATTCTCTCTATCTAGTCACTGTACTCTCACCGTATAGTCCATAAGGTGGGATATCTGTATGTATAATCAAGGCTGTAACCCTATATTAGTTATCCCACCCTCCTACCCTGAGTACCCTCCAGTTATAGTGTAGTTTCTATTGTTCTTAAAGGTATGATGTTATTGTTTGCGTAATTTACGTTTTGTTACATTATTTTCTAATTTTATTGCTTTGTGTGTACTTTTGGGATAAATATTGTTTACTTTATTTAATTCTTATGTGTTTGGTGTATGTCGAGTGATTTATTTCCTTATAATTACTTGAAATATTGCGGAAAAGTCAAAACCTATACAATTTCAACTTTTATTTCTTTCATAACTCCTACAAATATCATTTCCCGGGAATTTTTGTTTGTTTTTAGAATCAGTTACATGTGTTCTTTCATATTGTATCAAATTCCCTTAGAAATCGATTGACAAGTTAAAGTAAATTTTTACCACAGTTCTAGCTAAGCAAAACTTCACTTTTATCTTTGATTATGGACGTTCTAGATAGGCCACCTAATGCATTCTTTAGTGAGAGATTTTTGGAGCAAAGGTTCAAGTAGTGTCAATGTCTGACGACAGGTTGCACTGATCTTGAAATGTTTAAAATGGTTATTTTGTTGACGACTAGAATGAGCTACAGTCGACTTACCGTCACTAGACAGTAAATTGCCACTCTTAGTTTGCTTATAATATGTGACATTTTAGTAATTTAAATTAAATCTGTAGATGTATTTTATAAATACAGTTATCAAGCTATTGATATTATTAAGTACAAATATACACAGTCATTGTATACGAATATTACAAAATCATTACAATATAAAATACAAAGTCTTAAAAAAAGAACCTTAACTTTAAAATGATGTGTACTAAAATGTTCTGACTTTTTATTTAGAGGTTGGTACATTAAAGTAAACTAATGCAGGTTGCTTATGGATTTAATAATGAATGTTATCATGTTTATGTTCACACAGTATTTCCAATCAAAAATAGTTTTAATTAATTTAATTAGCTTTAGTAATTTACCATCAATAGAATGGTTAGCCTAAGTATTAAACAATTGATATTAAAATGTTTATCTACAGAAATTAAATACAAACACAAAATACTGTAGTTTAAAAAAATACCGTAGTAATTTACTATTAATGGGGTCTGGGTAGCATATAAATTAAACAATTCATATTAAATTGAATACGTATAGAAATTATTGACAAACACTAAATATATAAATAAAATAGCAATTTACTATCAATAGTAGAGGTAGCTTATGCATTAAACAATTTATATTATTTGTTACTCATCTGGCCCCACAGAACAGCAATATTAAGTTGGTCTTTACGTTGGCAGATATACATGGTTCACAATGTATGCAATATATTATATGTTGCAGACGCTAGAGGACATGTGTATCTAATTTTCACACAAATAAATTTTGACAACCAAAAATAAATATTTATATGTATTTTAAGTCATTGGGATACAAATGAAAAAAACTCTGTGGCCTGGAGGTAAATTTTCACTCATAAGGGTTGGCAGTAAAAGTGTAAAAATGAATATGTACAGAAATTATTTAAAAACACAACATACCTAGTTAAATACAGAGTTGGGAAAGTTAGTCTAATAAAGTAACTGATAGAAGTTAGAGTTAGTCGATCAAAAAAATTACTGAGTAGAGTTATAAGTTAGCCAGGAAAAATCCTAACTGAATAAAGTTAGAAGTTAGTCAGCAAAAAAGTAACTGATTAAAGTTAGAAGTTAGTCTCCAAAAAAGTAACTAAATAAAGTTATAAGTTAGTCGGTTTTTTATTTACTTCAACTAGAAAAAGTAAACAAAATTACGTATTGTTATGTTATTTTAAATATTTAACAGGTATTGTTTAGAATGTTTGTGTCAGGTAAAACATTTGTTTTTATTTAAAAGAAAACGAAAAATCTACAAAATGTGCAAAGTACAGTAACATATAAATTATTTTTTAGACCAAACAATGGTAACTAGAAATTGCAAAACATTAATTTATATAGGCTAGTAGTAAATAACATGTAGACTACTATAAGAAAATAATAACTTATTTACTCCCAAACAAACACTTATAATTTATAAAAGATATAATATTTTTAATTTATATAAATTTAAAAGGGCCTAGATACAATTTTAAACTAAGAAAATATAATAGGTAGGCCTTTATGTAGATTTTTATAATTTATTTCTACTCATATCCCATTAATATATATATTATAAATATATAATAATAAATATATAAGAAGCCATGACTTTAAAAAATATTTTGTAAGATCATAGATCTCTATAAATTGGTTTGACAAAGTCGACAACCCCGCCCCCTCCCCCC